>BNST01002102.1:0-119872 GCA_019650275.1 Xylocarpus granatum
GGAAAACACTTGTAGGACATAAAGCAACAGGAAGCTGAACTGGGGGAGATGTATTGAGTTGAAAGTATGAGTGAAAGAAAGAGCTTTTGTGCAGTTTACAAATATCTATACCATTTTTATCATCATCATCATATGTACCAAACCTTCCTCACATAATTTATTCAAAGACTTACCTCAAATTCTTACACAATTTATTCTTCAACTATTATCAAATTAATACACTTGCAAAGTCAGTTCAATCATGTAATTAGTTAATAACTTACAATTAACGCATATATCAAATTTAATTTTCACTGTTTAATGTAAATCAATTTAGCACGGTCATTAAAACGGTATAAAAATTTGTATAACTTACGTATAATCATAAAGTAGAGATCGAACTAATTTTATTATTATTATAATTTAATAAAATTTAATTATAAAAAATATTATTTTAATTTAATTATCTTTAACGCAAGCAATATAGAAATAAAGTATGCATTGCACCAAACTATTAAAAGTTTAAACATTTTTAAAATTTATGTAACGAGTTATTACGTATTTATAAGTTAAAAAATATGATAACAATTATAAAAAATAAATTATTATTTCAAATAATTGTCACTATAAGTAATAAGTATAAACTATACGGACCTAAATGTTATTATGCCTGACAAGAATTGAGTGAGTGGCGGGTAAATCCGCTGAAGGGAATTCCGTCCACCACCTTCTATCTAATTGCTTCATTCTGCTGGTGACAGCAATGGAGGTTGTTCTGCGACCTCGTTTTGGATTAATCTCCGTAATATCATCACCCATGGCGTCTTCTAGTAGATGTCCGCAGCTTTTGCCGCCACAATTTCGGAGTCACACCTCCTTTGGATTATCCAAAACCCTTCTCTCTACCCCTTCTCGTTTCCTCTCTCCCGGTACGCCATTTTCTTCCACTTTTTCTTTTTTTTCTATGGATTTTTGGTTAAATTTTTGTGTTTCTTGAGTAATTTACCTTCGACTTCAGTGGGTATGTACGTTTCTAAATGAAATAATTTTATTTTGCTTATGTTTCGATTTTTCTGTGGACGGCTTTTTGGGTTTCATGTAATTTATGCTGGTTATTAATGGATATATATTGTTGAAATATTTATCTGATTAAGTTATATATTAATGGTTTTTAGTGAACTTTTATCTAATTATGCTCTAAATTTTGTTCATTTGACAATGGTTTTCCTTAGAAATGAGTGTGAATTGATTTGAAGTCTATATTTGAGTTTACACTTATATGCTTGTTTTTGTATTTGGAGTTGAGCCAGTTGGACATGCCACACCAGAGAGCCAACTGAGTGCAGGGGTTAACACTGATGCTAGAGAATGGGTAATGCAAGGTATTTTACTACTATGATCAATGAAAAATTTGTTTGCTCATGGATTTAAACTTTATCTGATTGTGTAGTCTTTTAATTTCTTAGTTAAAAGTGCAGAACTTGGAGATTTAAAAATATTTTCGTAGTGGAAGCAGGCATGTGTTTTAGTTCAAATTTATATCTGGCTATGCTTTTCAGGATTTGTTGATTGTATCTGGATTTTGTATTGGTTATGATGTTTCCAAAGAGCTGTCTGGATCACTACTGTGTCTGCGGCTATCAGGCTGAAATTAATTTTTCATTTATGGATATGTAAAGTTATTGATAGAAACTTTATAAAATATGCAGGAACATCCTGGTGTGTTAACATGCTATTGTAGTATTCTTAACTGATAAAAGTTTAAATGGTGATTATCATTGTTGAGTAAAACTAGGGACTAATTATCCTGGTGATCTAAGCTAATCATTGCCAAAGTTATCATCGTTGGGTCATAAAAGGCTTTTCATTTTGTGTTCAAATGCTTGATTTATGTGAACCCTTAATTTGTTTGTCGTATCCTGCTTACATTGTAACTTGACATTTAACCCTTTCCCAATAAGTTGAATGTCTTTGATAACTCAGATAAGCCTTCACCACAAAGGAGGATTGACTTGTTATTAACTCAATGTTGAGATTCATTTGCACATTTTGAGGCCGAGATTTATGCTTGTTCATTTATGCTTTGAAGTTAGTCTTGTTTACTATAATGTTTTGAACAATCTCTCACATTCCAACAATATTTTGGTGATGAATGTCTTTCATGATTAGTACTATTGCTACCGTGGTGGTCTAGAACATCATTGTTGATATATACCCTAAATCTAATTGTACAATTTAGATATTTGGTATATTTATTTCTTATGTATCATGACATTATCGATTAATATATTTATTTTATTTCATTGTTATACATAAATAAATGTAACAATGCCCTTAGAACAATAATGCATAAAAACTAGTATATGTAGTGATTGATAATAACATGTTGTGTGTCATAATATGAGATATCAAGTTAATGAATTAATATACTAGACTGACCAGCCATGAAAATGCTACATAAATTATTATATAAGTTTCATAAGTAATTATGATAGTAGCAATATATGATCTTTGGATTTGAGATCATCATGGTTTTCAATATTGAGAGTGACATATTTTGATATTTTCAAATGTTATCTATAACATAAAAAAAAATAGTCAAATATATCATGACTCATATAAAGGTGTATGATCAAAATAAGATTTGCCCCTCCTATATAATGAGAGTTCTAACTTTGGACAATGTCTCACATTTTGACAATATTTTGGTGATGGATGTCCTTCTTGATTAGGACCATTGTTGCCATGGCAGTCTAGCTCATCATATCACCTAGAAAGAACTATATTGTTGCATGACCTTTGAGCTGTTGTATTTTTAGTGAAACTTGCTTCTGTGCTCTTAAACATTATGAGTTCTAACTTTTTGTATTGCGGACAGATTTTTATACCTTAAGAAAGGATGTAGAAACTGCCTCAGTACGAGTTGAAGAGATTAGAGCCTCTACTGGTCTCCAACAATTAGAAAAAGAACTTGCAGACTTGGAGTCTAAAGCAGCTGATAGCTCCTTTTGGGATGATCGTGCTACTGCACAAGAGACCCTCCAGGCCTTGACTGATGTCAAAGATAAGATAAACTTGCTGACTAACTTCAAAACCAAGGTCCATCAACTTTTCATTAAATATTAAACTTGCTGACTAACTTCAAAACCAAGGTCCATCAACTTTTCATTAAATATTAAACTTGCTGACTAACTTCAAAACCAAGGTCCATCAACTTTTCATTAAATATTCAATGTTAATATAGACTTTTTGGGACTATGTCGGTACTTATTTCATGCCATTATATAATTTGCATTTCTTAAATCATATTGTTTGTTTACTTAATCAAATTTGTATACAATGCAGGTTGATGATGCTGTGACTATAGTCAAGCTAACAGAGGAGATGGACTCCATAGATGCTGGACTTCTTGAAGAGGCTGCCGGTATTGTTAAAGAATTAAACAAGGACATTGATCGATTTGAATTGACCCAACTTCTTTCTGGTCCCTATGACAAAGAAGGCGCTGTTATCTCTATCACTGCTGGTGCTGGAGGAACTGATGCACAGGTAAACTAGTTATTTGTTTTAGGAGTAATGTCTTTGTTTCCATTATTTTCAGTCTGATGGGAATAGTGACCTGTATGCTTGAAATCTTGCCCTAGTTTGTTAGAAAAATGGTTTCACGAGTTAGACCTGTAGAAACCTAAAGCTGACTTTATGATTCATATCTGGCAGAATTTCTCTTGCCCATTTTTGGTTCTCACTGCTAATATTAATGTCTGGAACTTTTAAATTCTTAATTATCCTTTTGATGCTAAGTGAACTTGGACATCTTTGGTATTAGCCTACTTTCTTTGAAGCATCCAATATGAATTCTGCTTTATGTTTTAAAATGTAGCAGTTCGTAAAGTTTGTTATAAACTTGGTGATCTTTAAAATGTGCAAATGGTCATGATCACCCTCATGTAGATTGTCCACTGCAAGTTTTGTTCATTTAGTTATTTGTGAAATCTTATTCGTTAAAGGTAAATTAGAAAACTTTATTTTCTATTTTTCTACTGTAAAAATATTTAATTATTTGCAGTGCAGGATTGGGCTGACATGCTTCTCAGGATGTATGTGAGATGGGGAGAGAAACAACAATATAAGATGGGGGTGGTTGAGAAATCGTCAGGAGAGGAAGCCGGGATTAAGTCAGCAACGATTGAAGTGGAAGGCCGTTATGCATATGGTTATCTTTCTGGGGAAAAGGGAACTCACAGGATTGTACGACAATCTCCTTTCAACGCCAAAGGTCTTCGTCAGGTGGTTTATCACGGGCTCTTTCTTTTAGCTTTATCTTCTTATTAAAGAAATATTTTGGATAATTAGATGATTTGCATGACTGTTACTATGATAACTGCCATATCTATTATACTCTTTCAGATTTTCATGAAGAATTGGCATTATCACAATGTTTCTCAAATTTCATATCATGAATATCTGTCAGCTTATGAATATCTGTCAGCTTCTTGGATCATATGTAAACTATAAGTTTGTTTGGCAGAGTTTCTGATTATTGCTATGACACATTCTTCTTCTACCCCAGAAAATGATAGCATTTCTGCATTCTCAGGGTCAACATATTAAGAAAAAAGGGAAATCTAGAAACTATTTTCAGTTTGGAGTTTGTGATGGAAGTGTAGCAGATTGTAAAAAGAGACTGGAAATTCTCTTTCTCTCAGCCTAGTGTTCAAATATGTCAGATTTTGTGTTCTAACTCTAAACTTTCCTGCAGACAAGTTTTTCTGGTGTTGAAGTCATGCCTCTTCTTCCTGAAGAGTCAATGGACATTGAAATACCTGAGGAGGACCTAGAAATCAGTTTCTCTAGGGCAGGTGGAAAAGGTGGTCAGAATGTGAACAAGGTTGAAACTGCTGTTCGGATTATGCACATTCCAACTGGTGTCACAGTTCGCTGCACAGGTAGTGCTAGCTGCAAACCTTTTAGTTTTTTTTCCTCCTTTGAGTGCTTTCACCTTATCAAGGGAGATGATCCCTGGAATAAAATTTTCCCCCCAGAAGCTTTTCAAAGTGTTCTTTTGTGTGTTACTAGGGGCAAGTAGTGTTATGCTCCAATTATGGTAATAAAAAATATTTTCTTATAGAAGACATTTCACAACTTTGGCTACATCAGTAAGTTTGGCAAGAAAAAGTTAAATAACATTTCATGTTAGAATCTTTTAGCAGCTGTCTGATCCAGTACAGCAAAATTAGCTTGTTTAAAGCGTCAGTGGAGGCTCTATGGTCGGTCCCCAAATTTGCATGTTACATTATGAGTATTCCTAATATTTACTAACTTTTAATGTGTTAAAGGTTTTCTTTGAAATATTAATTATTAGAATGTATTTCTGTACACCTACATCATTTTGATATAATCTTTCTATTTATGCTTTTGATATGTGCTTTTGAAATTTCTAAAATACTAGTAGCATGTTAATTTTGGGAAAATTTACAAGAATTAACTGAGCTATACCACACCTAGGTGTTGAGCATTTTTGTATTTTCCTTGACTTGACGCGCTATCTTAACTTTGTGCAGAGGAGAGATCTCAGCTAGCAAACAAGATCAAAGCTCTGAGTCGGTTAAAAGCAAAGCTATTGGTTATTGCCGAGGAGCAACGAGCGTCGGAAATCAAGCAAATAAGGGGGGATGCAGTGAAGGCTGAATGGGGCCAGCAGATAAGAAATTATGTGTTTCATCCATACAAACTTGTCAAAGATGTTCGAACAAGCTATGAGACATCTGATATAGTCTCTGTAATGGACGGTGAATTGGAGCCCTTCATCAAAGCTTACCTCAAATACAAATACAGTATGTCAATTTCTGCTACTGGTGCCAATTAACAGTTGATTTGTTTTATTAAACTCCTGTGATTTGCTCCATGCTTATATGAATAAGATTTTCTTCTTCTTCTTCTTCTTTTATAGTAGTAAAAATCCCCACTAGCAATATTGTTGGATCAGGCTTTTTGATAAAGTTGGTTATTAGTGTTATAAGAGTGTATAAGGTGCTTGTTGCTTTTAGATCACAATTGTTGTGGAATGAAATTAAAGGTTGTCAAATACACGTTGGAAAGTTAATGGTAACATTAGTTGTTGAGTAAGAGTGATTGTTTAACAAATATTTTTTCTATTGTGCTTTCAGAGTGAAGTAGAAGTCTCTGAGTTGTTTGCGATTGTGGTACTATGCCATTTAGTACACAAAGAGTTGTGTAACAAAATCACTAGTTGCTAAGCATGCTTAGGCTTTTAATCTTCAGTAGTGTTCATAACATATTTTGGTTGTGCTCAAAAATAAAGAAAAACTGTTGAGAAATAAGAATTTTAACGAGAAAAAATATTTTCTTATTTAAGAAGATTATTAAAAACAAGCACACCATAAAATTTTTTAAATAAAATTTTTATTTTTTAATAATTTTTTTTTGTATTATAAAATCAACAATACAAATTTTTTTAGTTAAATCTGATATCAATGTTTAACTAATAATTAAAAAATTTGAATTCGAACGTTAACAATAAAACTTGGACATCAACAATTATGTACTTTTCTTCTGTGCAAAACTAATTTTACCTTCATAGTATTCTTTGTTCTTTCGGCAATATTCAATAATGTCATTACAGGACTTGCATACATGATTAGTGTACATGAATCACATCCAGATTGACCAATTTTGACCAATAGTTTAACTAAAAAAAAAGGCTTTTTTAGTCCAGTTATAGTTTCTATTGGTCATAGTTTTTGTTAAAAAAAGGCATCTTGTTGTAAATTAAGTTGCTTAATTTGTCATCATAAATGATGACATGGTAAGAATTGATAATGTAATCAAAAAAATAATTTTAGGTGAAAAAAATAGAATTATTTAATTAAATAAAAAATAAAATTTTATTTATTAAATAAAAATTTAAAAAATTAACAGTAAATTTTATTATTAATTAACATAATAAAAAAATTTATAAAATTATTTTATTAAAATTATATATATATATATTAATAGAATATATTTTACAAAAAAAAATATTTACGAATAAAACAAACTATATAATTTTTTCCGTACTCCATCCATCGAGACCAATTATTTTCTCTAACGTTAGTATTTTATTTTATTTTTTTATACAAATTAAATTTTGTTTTGAATGAGTAAATTTTAGAAAATTTTATTTAATTATTAAACTAAAAAAAATAACAACAAGAAATATATTAAAATGCTCGTAATTACTTTAGAATATAAATTATTGCGGAAGAAGGAGCGGCATATCCCATTACAATAGTGGCTCAAGCGAAGGACCAGGATGGATTCCAGTTTCTTTGCGCCAATTTAGCGCCCACGTAGGGCTTGAGTCAGGTATCGAGACCGGACAATAGTGTCTTCGTGCCAATTGAACGCCACCCACTTGCTCTAGCGGTGCACTGGTGTCTTGTCGCAGAACTCATGCGCTGAGATCGCAACTTTAACCTCGCAAGAATTGGGTTCGGTTGGGTTGTGCGGTTTTTTTTTCTAATTTCAAAACATATAACATAAGCTTCCAAGTGATGCTTTCTTATTTGTGTTTGTTGTGATATTCATTATTGTAGTCTAATGTTTTGAAGGAAAATATCACAAAACCTTCAGCAGTCTGGGACTCTTAATGAAATAAAAAGCCACTATCATATGCAGAAGTAAAACACACACACACACATGTATACAAGCATAATGATTGAGTGAGATGCGATTGATGGTATTATTATTGATGGTATTATATATTACTACCAATATTGAAATATTGTACGATATGTCCTTACGTTGGATAAGATGATGGAGACATCAAAATGCTGATAGAAATTTTGATAAAGTGACCTTTGGCATAGATGTAAGAGATCATGATATCTTTTGTTTTCTTTTTTGAATTCAGCATTCATATATATTGTGAACTAGACACTTATTTGATATAAACATAATGCTATTGTTGTTCATTTTCTTAATCATATTTCTATTTATGCAGTTGAATTTCAAAACTTACATATTTCTATTTAGAAGTTTAATCAATCAATTAAAATAGTCTCCATATCACTGTAAATAATTTAGATAGTACCTAATTGGATGATCCTAAAATTATGGTTCCTTTTATTAACTTTTGCTGGTGTATTGTATCCTTGATAATTTCTGGTGAGCCAACAGGAAAAGCTCACCAATTTCTGGAGAGGTTGGGAACTAATGGAACTTACTACAAATATTTCCTGCAGACCTATTCCTTATAGTCAAAAAGAACCCAACTAAAAACTGCTGTGCACAATCTTGATAATGAACATGTGATAAAATATGAGATTTTTCCATTATAGTTCAATTCAATTTATTTTTGGTTGAAAATTTCTGAAATTGTTATACTTTTGCTGCAGTGAATGAGCTGAGCTAAATTTCTCAAGGCAACACCATGATAATTTCTGCATAGAGATAGGTACAAATATAGGGAAGATTTCTAACATGTTACTAACTAAAAGTATCAAGGTAAGTCACTAAAAGTCAAGCAATTGTTAGGGTGATTTTTTTTCTCTTTTTCTTTTTCTAATAGTTTGTTTTATTGTGCTATTTTCTTCTCTCAATGTCAAAAGCAATATTAATAGATGACCATTTCCTTGTAGAGATAGGTACAAATATAGTGTAGTTTCCTAAGGTCTTACTAACTAAAAGTATCAAGGGTAACTCGCCAAAAAGTCAAGGCTGTCAGCATGATTTTTTTTTCTTTCAAGTTGTTTGTGGTATTGTGCTATTTTCTTCTCTCCTTGCCAAAAGTGAATCATTCAATCTTGCCCGACTTGTGTTCGGAACTTTTGATTTTGATACTTGTTTTTTTGTTTGTTTTCTTTTCTATTTTGTCCCTTGATTTGGGGAATAGGAGCATGTTGAATTTCTATTTTCTATTTATTGACTTCTCCATTCTGCCTATTTATGAGGATCTGATGATTAGGTGAAGATGGAAAATGCATCATGTTCGGTTTTTTTCAATTTCTCCCTTCTGCGCTCTATTGGGTAAAAGAAGGTGGTATCCAACCTCCTATTCTCTCCTCTTTTACTCACTGTCCAACTTTTTTCTCATCTTTGTCAAAACTTGAATCTAAATAGATGTAAAAGAATTTTCTTGAACAACAATTCTAGTATTTTAGTGATCTTTGACTTTTTTAAATAGATCTCATGTGTTGGCAACCTGGGAGTGATGGACTTCTTCAAACCAAGTTGGGGGGAATGTGAAGAGATTCTTGGATGATTTCTTTCCTATTTCCTTTTCTCTTTAATTCTACATAGTTGATTGTTTATCTTTTAGGTGTTGGCTGATTTATAGGAGGAAATTGGTGTAGTTTTCTGAATTTCTTCGTCTGGGCTGCAAGATATATATGTGTGTAAATTTCACAGGTATTAATCAGACAATTATTCACCAGTAATGCAACAGGTCTTCCTTGTGCTATTTCCGAGCTAACGAGTTTCCTATAATCATGTGATTGCTACAGCACAGCATTTTAAAAATCCCCCTGGAATAATGCATTTTTGAAGGAAAGAAGCTGCAATCTGAACAAGAAAATGGACATGTCAAGGCCTGCCAGGCTTATGGTAGAACTATGCTTCTTTTACTTGGTTTTATGATGATTTGGCATGGATCTGTAGTATTAGGATATGCTTCATCTTTACAATTTTCAGCTATTTTCTCATTTCATTGTTTCCAAAAGATATTTATAGATACTGGTTGGTGTAGTGATATATCAATAGAACCTAAAATGGTTATAGAAATCATCTTTGTCACTAGGGGGATTGCTGGTATACCTGTATACTGCTTCAGGAGTGGATGCTTGAAATGGTTGTTCTCATGGCAATTACGGGTTCACCATGCTGTCTTGTTGCCCAAATATATGCAATAAATCATGTTAATCTGTAATGATCTGATCTGAATGCAAAAATCTGTGATAGATTCTGTTGTGACGGCATTCAGTCCCTCTTTCTTGATTCTGAACTGTTTCTATGTCTGCAGTGATAAGGAGTTAAGATATAGCTGTCATTTTGTTTACCTCTATTGTAGGATATAAAGCTCTAGTCAGTATAACATGTGCTTTTGTTAATTAAGAATATGTTATAATCTTGTGTCATTATTTTGCTCAGCCTATTATAAAGCTGTTACAATTTTGTTTTTTACTCTGAATTGTTCCTTCTCATGTTCAAATAGATTTAAACATCTGAAAAGTTCATTATATAAACATCAATGTGCCAGGTTAACACTAGAAATTTACTGTTGCGTCCCATCCATTCTGAAGTTTAGAGAGTTTCCACGTTTATACTATCTGCCCAAGTTCGTGTGCATACACTGATTTCCTCTGAATAAATGGTGATTTGATCTCTGATTACATTCCTGATCTGGGCACCACATTAAAGGCAACGACTAGATAATTCTCAGTTCAGAGCCACAAATAGTTCATTGGTTTCCCAGGACATGGATTTTTTTCTTGTTGGTTGTTGATTTCGTTCATGAAGTATCTTGTCCTTAGCTGGAAATCTCCCCCTGTAGCATAGGTTCAAACTTAAGTGCCTCTTTCCTTGTTGTAAGTAATTGCTTGACCAAAAAGTGTGATTTTAATAAAAGACTCAGCAATAGAATTTAACCTTAAATACTTTGTTTTACTTGTAAAGCATGGAGATGAAACACTACTACACCACTTACATAAAGACAAATGCAGGTACAGCTTATTATAAATTAACAACACGATGCATAGATTTGATCACATGACCACTTGTTTCAATTGGCTAAACCCCTTGTTCGGTTTTATTTGGGCTTTTTAAATTGAAGAAAAGATAGTATATTATCTCCATATCCCTTTTACACCTAACACAACAAGAAGGGTAAACGATTATATTGAATTGCTTGAGAAAATTATAGGAGCCATCTTGATTCAATCTTAAAAAGTGAGATCTGCAACCATAAATTTTGGATGCAAAGCTATGTAGAGCCAGTTTCATAATGCTGTGACTTTTTAAATAACTAATGTTAATTGTGAAAAAGAAACAATGAGCTGTGAGAAAATTAGTTAATTGTCTGATAAATTATGCTTTTACTGGTTTTACAAGTGTTGTAAAGTGAATATATCTGTTTGATGGTGTTCACTACTAAAGTATTGTGAGAGGAGATAATGAGCAGTATGGACATTAAATGTATATTACCTATTTATAGTGGAACTTAATAGTTTATGTGAGGATATATTTTGGTTTGTATGATTTATTTTAAGGTAGTTATTCAAATATATTAAATAAGAAAACTAATTAGTCCTCAAAATTGGATTTTGAAAAGCCTCCTTCCCTGCTTAGTAAAATCTACTGTGAAAGGGGGTGATTTTGACAGAAATGATTCTCAAAATATTTTATATACAGTAAAAGTGAATTTCGAACTGGTCCACATGCTTGAAATTTTCTCTTGCTTCAATTTCTTTTGCAATTGGAGTTTTATCTCCAAAGTATAGAATGAGGGAAAGAGCCACTGTAGATTTTAGTGAGACATTCTTAGAATTGCTCAATCTAAAAGATGAGAAAACAGATCAGCCAAGGAACAATTACAATCCAGCTATCTTACCAAAAGCAGATGTTCTCACCATTACCTACCTTGAAACTATGACACTTAAGATATTTCCTTGGAGATAGCGTTCAAAAGACTTGAATAAAAACCATGCACTACTTTTAACATTCCAATCATGAAAGTGAAAATTGTATTTGCTTTTGGTCAATTAAGTGGCTGCCATGCATAGATTATGTGTATTTAATCTGAATATATTGTAAGTAACAGTAATATGATTTATTTCCCATTCAAAATGATGAAGAAAGAAAATTCTATATTTGCTCTTATTTAATATGTTGTAAATTCATAGCTTGTAAAAAGTCCGGATATCATCTTTCCAAACCATTAATTTTCTTTTTCTTCTTAGATACTTGAGGTTTTGGCATTTTATTTCTACAACATAGAGGTGAATGCTTTGTTAAGGTTAAAAGAAAAAAAGTCTTATCTAAGATTTTTGTAGAACTAGACCTTTTCACAGTTCATGTAGTTTTTCTTTGGCTTTCTGATAAATGCGAGCCTTCTTTGAACCAATCCCTGTCTCCTTGGTTTTTGGATTTGGCCCTAAATTCAGAATAAATGAAGTTCTCATTCATTTTTCCCCTTCATTTGCTTTGTTGAGCCTACTTTTGACCCACTGTTTGTGATTCCACACATCAACATTAGGTCCTTGTTTGATAAATGTAAGTTATGCAAATATTGTGGCTGTTTGGGTTAAGCTTTGCTTTTGGCTGAATTAAGTAATTTGGTGGGGGTAGAAAACACTTTTGTAAACATTTGTCTAGTTGTACTAGTTTCAATTATTGAGATTTTAACATAACTAACATTTATAATGCTCCTACAACAATTAAATTCAGCTGTTACTATTTGCATGACCTTTATGAACTGTTTTATTACCAGATTAGCAACAATCCACATGCCAGGTCATGCAATTACTAGAATGCAGCCACGTATCATAGGTCTTGTTATGCTATGTTATAACCAACTCTGAAGCAGGTGGGACCCACATTGCCTCTTATTTTGTCAAGCAGGATAGGGATAGCCCCACTCAAAAGTATTTACCGACCAAAACTGTTACCACTTTCATTGAATTCAATTTCATCATTGATTTGATTAATTGAGAGCCGTAAATTTTTATAAGGCTGTTTGTTCTAGTTTATCAATTCACTATGCGGACAATCTATTTACTTTTTAATTGGAAGGAATTGAGCTTTGTTCCTGCTAATTTCATTTTTTTGACTCCAGGCAAATCGTATTACATTAACAGAGCTATTGTGTAAAAGCAGTTTATCCTTCTGTGGTTTTTATTTTTTCTCTATAGAAATAGAGTATTATGTCACGTTGTGCTTGATGATGTTTTATTAGTGTGTACTAATGTGTTCTCCTTATACATACCATATGCGGAATATATGATTCTTGGTATTCCGGCAAAATATGTAATCTATTTAATGACATTTGTGGCACTGTCCTTACCAGTTAGTCAATTCCGAATACAGAATGGTACTGATGGTCGAAAAGAAAAGAGAGAGCATATTTTGGCATTTGGGATTGACTGTGGCATTTATGTTATATTCAGAAGTTTAGGGGTTAAATATATAAAGCATCATGCTGAAGGCATGGTGTCTTAGCTATATTGTTTGTTTGCTACGCATATTGCTGGGTAAACTTTTATTAAAGTGGGTGCATCACATGCAAAACTATTTTCTTCTCACCATAGCTTTAAGCTTGCTTCCAGTCTAGTGGCTTGTAGTAGCCATATTGTTTGTTTGCAACACATGCTTTCGGTAAAATTTTTAGTCAAGTGGGTGCATCACACATGCAAAACTACTTTCTTTTCACCATAGCTTCAAGCTTGCTTCCAGTCTAGGGCTCGCATTTTTTCTTAAAATTTTATATCAGAAATGGCTCTGTCTATTGTTAAAGGACTGCTTGAACAGTACGTTCAGTCATTGGTTGATGAGGTGATATGTTGATTTTATTTTGCTTATTTTGTTCTCAAATACTGCCATTAATTCTGCTATTATTATGGGGTGTTTGGCTAAGGGTGTGCCATTTGATCTTGCCAATGTTGTGTAAACTTCCTGTAATACGGGTTTATTCGTTGAATTTCACTATTGAATTCTATGTATACGTTTTTAGTGGTGGTTGGTGGCAAGTTATATAATGCAGAATTCTTCCTGGTCCAGCATAATTTGCATATTTATTTGAGTTAGAATTTTTGGGTCACATGCAGAACGTTTGCTTGTTTGGAAGAGAATGGTAAGGTGTTTGATGTTGTTTTTGCATCTCATTCCTTCCAGGGCATCTTAAGTGATCAGTTTTCCCATATTCACAATTTGAAAACAGCAGAGGAACCTAATTCTATTGAGCAGTTGATCAATTCCTACTGCACCGGTGTGGAAGCAATCTTACTGCAACTGAGCTGCATGTACTGTCACTCTTTAAATTGATCTAATCTATTATGTTCTTTGTGTTGTTATAACTCATGTTATGTGCTTGCAGTAATCTTCCTAATGTTGATTTCGCTCAGCTGGCTGTGTTGGCCCAGCAAGTAGAGGAAAGCAGCTCACGGTAAAATTGGTTTTTAAATCTCTTTATAGGGTATTCATTAAATGATCAAGTGATGTTACTAAAATAAAATAATGGAGAATATGAGGGAAGATTTTATGGGGAGGTTGCATATTTCTTTGACTTGGTACACAGAACACATGTAAGCAGGCTGTTGTTACATATGACTATTTAGAACATTATGCCTGCATATTGGATGTTCTCTCATTAAAGCGATCATAAAAATACATGAGAGTGCATGTATATATGTCTGGTTAGTGCCTGACTCCGTGAGTTGGCATCTTCTTTGGCGTCATGCATATATACTGTTGGATGGGACCTTAAATAGCTCTAAAGATTACCTTTTAGTTTTATTTCTGTCAGCTAGTGTGTATTGAATGGACAAATGAAAATAGCGCACAAATGACAAATATATATATATAAGGGTGTTTGAGAGTGTGGGTGTGTGTGTGTTGGTTTTTCTCTCACAACTTTTTGGTTTTGCATTTACTTTTCTGACACCGAACAAGCGAAGAATTCTATGATGCAGGGGGGCTAAAACATTTTTCTTTAGTAATTTATTTTCGCCAAACATGATAATGTAGTAAACCTAATCCTATTCCATCTATTGTGGTACACAAAACACACCCTTGTTACAGAAATCCATGATCTTAAATGATATTTAGATGAATCAAAGCAACTAACCAAAACAGAATGCTGTGGGTGTATATGGGATAACTTTAATTTAGTAGTCCAGTGCAGTGCACCATTATGCACACTAAAGGGAGACTCTGAGCTCCACATGTGGAGTCTATAATTTGGAATGGTGGACATGACTTGAATTATGCATCTGCTTTTGGACATTTAATTCATTTGTGGCAGTGTTGTGGGCTGTCCTTTTGTATTGCTTCATACTTCTTTATAATGCAAATACTGTATTAGAGGTGTCGAATCTCCCTTTTTCCCCGGGAGATTGATAAATAAATTTAAATACCTGCAGAACTTGATCTGCAAACTACCATTCGTGAAGGCTTATATAAAAATTTTGCATTGATATATGTTTCTTTTAACAGGTTGTAAAGATCTGATTTTGCATCATGTTCTATATTTAACCTTATAGACACAGAATGGATGTTAACTAAATTAGTAAACTCTAAGACAGCTTCTACGTGTTCTTATGGACTTGTTAAAATTTTATGATGCTTGGCATTACTATCTGTAGATATTGTATCAGTTTTTTGGACCAGAAAAATATTTAGCTTTTTCAATGTTTATGCCAATTTGTTCAGGGATTCATTTCTTTTGTTTAGTTTTTTTTCTCATTGTCTTCATATTTTGCAGTATTGGTGCTGAGCATGTGAGACTTGCATGTGCTGATCTCATTCTGGCTTGTGATCAGATGCACAAGAAAAAGTAATAACTCCTTATATGATACTCTAGCTTTTAATATCTTTTATTTTGAGATCAGAAAAATGAAGTTTTATTTTGTTCTTCCTTTATATTTGGCACTCATTACTTGTTTAGTGTAAACCAGACATGCATTAACTTCATTTCTGCGACACTCATGATAATCATATTTAATACAAAACATTGAAGACGGTGTCTGCATTCAGTTTCCAAAATACAATTTCTAATCACGTCAATCACCATAAAGCACATTAAAGCAATTCAATATGCTAAATGTCGGTAAGATTCTGCTACAAATTTTAAAAATGACAAGGTCAAAAATAAGAACCACTGGATGGTTCCATGGTTTGCCAGTCTTTTTCTAACCAAACATTGTGGAAATCCTGAGTAGGTTTTCTTGTGCAAGGCCATCACTGTTAGAGATGAGAATAAGGTAGATGCCTCTCAAAAGTGTTCAATTGACTACACTCTTTGAGATCTGAATGTTCCATGTCTGTAAATATCGGTCACTAAATTATATTAACCACCTTCTATGTGCAATTTAGTTTTAAGAACTAGAGTATTTGCTTTTGGAATCCTAGATTTGTGACATTCTTTCTGATTTCAATAACGAATTCAATGTTTTTCTTGTTTCCTCATATTTGTTGATCTTAAATTTCATAGCTTCTTAATATTTTGGCATTTGTGTACATTTGTATTGCTATCTACTTTCGTATCTAAACCATCAATATAAGTAGATTATTTCCTTCTCTCCTCCCCTCATTGTGTTGGATGTATTCTGTATTTCAGTTTCTCCAGGGCCTTGAGTTGGCTAAAGAATGAATTTGCTGTTACTCAGAACAAGTTGGAGGCCGTTGCTCAGGTATTCCATACACTTAATTCTACTGTTAATTTTGTTGCTGTTGTAATTAATTTCTATCCTCTTTTGGGAACATGCAGATGGAGCGGAGGATAAGGAGATTAGTGCTCAACCAGCAACATCAGCAGCAAGAAAAATAGTAATAGCAATAGAAGTTGTGGGTAGGTAGTGAAGCCGTAGTATTGTGTCTATTGAAGAATGCCCGGAGATGCTCACTCAGTTTCTGTTTCGTTCATGTATTTGATTTGGAAGACTAAGATCAATCTATTTTATCCCAACTAAATTTCGTCTCATCACATTTAGTTTTTCACTCTTAGTAAAATATATAATACCACCTTTAAGTACAATTTGGCAATTTATTTCAAGTAGTACTTCTTTGATTCAATTCAGCGCTGGGTGTGATTCTTTAGGTTTAACCCCTAACTAAGTGCCTTTTTTTTTGTTTTAGCATTAGCAATTGCAGGGGTCAAGCTGTTCGCACCACATTTTTTAATTTCCACAATACCCCCAGCTATTTTTGAAAATTCCAACCAGATACCCCTTTTCTCGGGTAATCTGTCTCTACTGTTCTGTCACTCGTGCCTCTCTCATTGTACATAATTTGTACAATTGGTCCTCTCTCTTCCTGTGGAGGAAACCATTACTGTAATTTTTATTGCCCTTGTGTATGTATGGTAAAGAGTTACCATATTAATAGAGGAGCGAAGAAAGAGAAACATATTTTCATTGTTCTATTAATCAAAAGCAGAGATTTGGACTAAGAAATAAAAAAGTTATGGCAAAAGATATGCATTTCAAACCACTTTTATGAATATTATAATGTGTGAAAGTCTGATTTTTTCGTATTATTTATACATATTGTTTAGTATGAATGTTATGATTTTGCGATCTTTATAATGCAACATATAGTATCAACTCTCCCTGCATTTATTTTCATATGTATATATTAAATTTGGTATTTATTAAATTTTTTTATTTGACTAATAATATTAATTATGAATCTGAATGATATCCAATAATTACTATAAAGACAAATGATATATATATATATATATATATATATATATATAACTCTAAATGACAGATTTTTGAGATATATACTTGATCTCGGTGGCTTCAACAATCAATTTTCATTCATATAGAGTTAGCATATACCTTTTACGAGTAATTATTATATCTTTATGTTTCAGGCTTGCAAGTCAATGATATTGAGCCATTCTGCCAGGAAGAGATTACTTCGTACAGAGAATGTTCTGAACAGGGGTGGGAGATATTCTTTGCGTTTCTTTTCTCCCATTGCTTGTTTAATATCAAAGTGAGTTTCACCTCATTGCACCAACACCATATACCGTGTATGATATTGTGGGTGCACTGCCCAAACCACATTACCATTATCTCTGTTCTTTTCTTCCGCCCATAAGCAGTAAAGGTAAAAGGGCTGTTATCTCAGAACCTTGTCACAGACCTAGACATTAGTAATCATCCCAAGCAGCAACGATTGACAAGACACGGCACGAAGCTTATGTTGATTCACAACATCGACTGAATATGTCCCATCCATCCAAATCAGTTCAGTTTTACATCCTTAGCACTATCTACAGCACTTCTAGAATCCACGAGGAACATTCTTGGAGGAGTTGATATCCCTGACGAATGGCTATGCTTTGGAAAATCTGCATTTTGCTTCGGAAATCAGACACGTCTTCCTTGCACCTAAATGAGCCTGCACAACCACATTGTTCGGCTAAATGTGCTGCTTTCACCTGGTTGCACCTTGTGCATACCAGATCCTGCAGATGGTAGAGACGTTCTCTCTGGCGAACAATTTGAAGAAGAGCATTCTCCATCACCTCCCGGTCATAAGGCTGACCGCACTGTGGCATGGCACAGCGCCAGTCCTGAGCCAGTAAAGCCAAGTCACGGCCCAAGTCCAAGTCTCGACAGTCATTGCAATAGCTGTCAAAACATTATTGGGCATGAGCACAAGTTTGAACACTAATAAGTTAAACCTGATTTCAATCAAAGGCCTCTAAAACAAGTGAAAAGAAACTATCAATTTCAGGACTGCATACTAAATTATAATGGTGAGTAAAACTATAACCAGCATTCATGAGTAATTTGATAACCTTTCAACAGTTAAAGCCGATTCAAGATCCACAAAATTAAATGTAACTGATAAAATAGGTTGATCTCAACGGTTAATGGTCTGAAAGGATAGAGTGATCATGGATTAGTTTTAGATAATCCACCATTAGGATAATTCAGATTTTGACATCAGCACAAATTAACACTCCAAGTGTGGCCAACCTTTTTTAAGTAGTTTTTTTTCTCATCAAAAATCCAATATTTAGGAGCCATACTGCCACTCGACACATAATTGGACAACAGGAACCAAGAGACAAGCAGTCAATTCAAAGTTCAAACATTTACAGCTATAGAACACCTTAACAAAGCAGATGCAGCTTTACTAAAACTTCCTGTAATAGTTTCATACAAGAGAACAGGTCCATTTAAGAACTATCTAACTATAACTATTTTAATTATGAAATCCTTCTGCACAGTCAAACATGTAGATAAAAATTGTCAAACCTGCAAATCACATTTGGCAGGAGAAAGGAAGGGCAGGGATCACGAAACTCAGCTTCTGGAGCAAATTCCCCCACGCGGACGTATTTCAACAAATTTTTTCTCATCACCTGTAAACCCAGTAACAGACAACTATAAATTTGCAGAGCTCAAGCAGACTTCTTCAAGAGTTCATTCACAAACAAAATACAATTTACAGTACAAATAGAAATCTGAGACAGGAGAAAAACAAAATGCTTTGTTTTCAAATTAGTCATCTACTGAATGAGGTTCCTGCAACCAAACTTATGCAAGTCTAGAACATGGTCAAACCTGAATTGTCACAATGATCAGATGAGAAGCCCAGCCAAATGATGATTTCAGTTATATCAAAGGGTTTTGACATACAGACTTCTGAATTGATAGTGACAATCTATGATGCTAATCTAAATGTTTTTTACCTTTCCATGTGATAAATACGTACCTACATATGCATGTACATGCAAATCTCCATGCAATGGGGAAAGCCAAATATATATATATGGAGAGCTTAGTATTATAGAAATTGTAATCAATTTTGAAAAATAGAAAATTTAGAACAAAGAGTACGATGGATTCAACTAAGACAGATTAGAAAGGGAAAAATAATTCTAAGTTTTAGGAAAGTTATTAGCCAAATAACCGGTTAAAGCTTCTCTCTAAAGTAGAATAAGACTTGAAAAAAAGCACAGAAAGATATAAAGGATCTGACAGGAGAAACAGAAAAGAACAAACAACACACAAATTACTGTATAAAATACCCATCCATTGAATTTCTTGCATACATCTACAGGTAAATGATATGCTAGTATTACCAGAATGTCATGCTGAACATTTTGGTCAAGGGAAAAGACAGCAGAGACATGCTTAATGAACTCCAATGGAACATCAATTTTTTGAATGTTGGCAGTAAGCTGCATGGCCTCAGGCAAACTATGTTGATCATTATTGGATCTGTTAATTCTCTTCGTATGATGAACAGAATCACGAATAATACCTAGAAGTTTGCCTGTGAAATAGGAGCTGATCTGCACAACATTTCAAAATTCAGATCAATGATTTAGAATAAAGAATTTTAAGAACCAAACATTATGCAAATTTTGGCAACCAGAACCCTCATTTATACCTCCCCTTTAAGATATTGGACAATATATGACTCAAAGTTCTCTGCAGCTGCAACAGTGATTGATGGAGTGCATGAGCTTCCCTCCTGCAAAGATGCTCTACTTGCAGCTTGCTTTTTTGCATACTTCCACGGAATATACATGAACTCAGAGACAACTAAAATAAAATGATCCTGCAAAAAGCCAAAAAAAATAATTGATAAAATCAGAAAGTAAAAAGATGAATACCTGCACAAAATCAACATATAATAGTAACATTGCAAATAATAGTGTAATCAAATAACAAGTGTATTAAAATAACATTGCCATTATAAACCTCAAGCATGTTCATCATCAGAGACAAACTGTGGAGGGTGACTTACTTGAATTTCCTTGGGCAAGTACTCAGCAATATTCCAGCTTGATACAATATCCACTTGCGAGTTATCATCTAAAATTTCATCACCTCGAGCTGGGATTCCACCATAGTTATACTATCATAGGAAAAGCAAAATAGCCATTATTTATCAGAAAATTGCACCACTATTGCCTATATTCAGCCGAATTTACATTAATTAAAATTGCAAATAGCAAGCATGATAATTCTTCCTTTAGTTGTTTTTTTTATTTCAGAACTGGTGTCATCTTTCACGAATCAGCAAAATGGGTTGCAATATACATTGACTTGCATCCATGGAGTACAAAAGAATCACTCACATCAGTTTCCGCACCAGATTGGAAAATAGTGCAATTCAGTGGAACTATGGTTTACATAAACATCAACATTTGGAGTGAACATGAACGGTTGAGTTTTGAGATTTTCACTTAACTTAAGAAATATTTTGTTATAAATAAAAGAATTTATGGCCACTGCAGCAATTAGAGGTAGTGTACTCATCTACCAAAATGCTCAAGAGAAAAGTATTCAAAGCTTCCATCTTATATTTAGAATTCTACAAAAAGCAGGCTGTTTAGTTAAGAATCAACCCAAAAACATTACTTATAGGCAAGTGCCCAGTGATGTTATAAGTTCCAGCATGCCTCCTCACATGCAATACACGTGGTTTAAACACAAACACATCAACAAACATGACCAACAAAACACAACTAATTACAATTTATTTTCTAGAAGGAGGACTTGAGCTTAAGCCAATACACAAGAAGATAAAAAATATTTCAAAGTCAACAAAGTTGTCAGTAATATAGTCTAATTTCCAGTTAACAACAAGACAGGCCCAAATTATAATTCATGAAGATTTCCAAGATTACAAGTTAAAATCATTTACTTTTGGGTCTTTCGATGCTGAATTAAAGTGACCACAATATTCACTATTACCATTTTCCAATTACAAAATCACCTAATGATCTAATTGAAATCTCTCAATTAAATTCAATATTGCTTGAAACAGCTCTTCTTCAGGAATTTCATGTAGTTATTTCTCTATTCTCTATTGCAACCTATATGGTAGTTCCAGCACTTTCAAAAAAATTATTCGTCTAATAATGCAGTCAGTTGAACTGTGCTAAATTTCCTTGCATGCTCAAGGATTCCAAGCAGATGCTACAGGTTTGTCACTTGAAGAAAATATTCTTCCATTCTCATCCTTAACGTCTTCTCAGTAACTTAAAAAGTGCAAGAATGTACAACATCAGAAGACCAGGAATTTGCATCATGAATGATACACTAAAACGCAAGATATGCAAATCAAGAAAAGCAATGATGAATAACATATTTTAAATCAAGGCATGCAGTGAAACTCAAGTATCCAATAAAAGATAGATGACAATATAATAAACTATACCAACCTCACTTTATCAGTGGCAAACAAAAATAAAAGAACTCAGCTCTACATCATATTGGCCCATTAAAGTTCAAAGCTTACGAGAAGCTAAAAACCCAAGAAAAAAATTCTTTCAAGAAAAAACATGGTTAAAAAAAAAGCAATAAGGATAGAAAAGCACAAGGAAACGAAGAAAAAAAGAAAGAAGAGAAAAAAACTGCAACTACACTGCAAGGCAGAACAAATCATTATAGAGGAGGAACTAAGTTAACAAACCTGGTCCATAAAAAGCAAGGAATGCCAGAAGAGCACTGGCTCAAGTTCAATCCACTCAAATAGTTCTCTACAAAAAGGCAGAAACAAAGTTACAGAAAAGATTAAAAATGAAAAGACCTTACAAATTATTGTAGAAGACCAACCTGGTTTGCAGAGCTTTCAGCAAACTATCACAGTAAGTTTTAGCAGCAGATAGATCGAATTTTCCTGTGTCTATAATAACCTTTGAGAAATTTGCAAATATTATTGTGGCACCTAATTTGCGAAACTCAGCCAACAGCAGTGCGAACACCTTTTGCATGACCTATGATACGTAATAAGGAATCACTAAATTATCATAAGGGGATTTTTAAGGTACGAAATCTCTTAGCCAAAGAATAACGTGATAAGTTTCATGTAGGTGTAGCATTCTGGGTAAAATAACTTGTTATTACAATGATTTGCCTAACACAAATATATTTCAGGTAACCATTAGACAAAAGTAACAGGAAATTAAACAGAGAATTTATCAGAGACACAGCAGCTCTTTTACATCATAAAGCACTTATCATGATAATAGATTTCAGGCATCCATACAGCATTTACCTTGTGAAGTATGCGGTGAAGCACTGGATCGTGAAGTTTTGAATGGGGGCTGCAATATAGAGCTAATTAAGACTCTAAAATGTACTAGTACTAGCAAATGCATCAAAGATGCAGGCATTGTAATGGAAAGCAATAATTATACAAGTAAATAAAGAATAAGTGACAAATAAAAAGTGTTGAAAAACTCCAACCTGCAAAGCCACCGATACAGATGTTGCAATATGGCATCAGCAAATACATTTCCCAGAAGTAACTGCAACTGTAAGGCACCTTTGGATCAGTTGTTTCAAGACACGAAAAGCAGGTGCAGATGATGTAGTCTCATCAAACCCACACTGTTCGTAATTAAGGGATCCGGGATTCATGTCCCCATCAAATCCTAAAAAACCACCTCCTTCCATTTCATTCACTTGGTTGCTTTTGAGAAGAGCATCGACAGACAGATGATGAATCTGACCAAAGAAAAAGGAAGCATATTAACATGTGCTTCTCTTCCATTGCTCAATTAATGAACTACCAATAATACACCACCACTGCCCCAAAGAACAACAAACCTTCAGCTCCACAGAAACTTTTCTATATGCCCCAGGATATGTAAGAACAGGTTGTTGGACCTATTTTCGAGTAAGAACCGTAAGTTCACCAAAGAAAGTACAAGAGACCAAGATGTTTCAAATTAAAATAAAACACAAAGCAAGATCAGCAGAAAAAAATTTGATCTCAAGGACAGCAAAATCAAATACGAGGACTGAAAAAAAGAAAGAAATGAAATTTTCAACCAACAAATATCTCTCCAACCTCATATATATAGACTTATGTTTGAAACTAACCTCATCAGCAAAACTTGCATCTTCTTCACTAGTGCCTCCTAAATCTGGAACACCATCATCAGATATCCAAAGAATCTGTTAAAATCAAATATTCAAGCAATTAGAGAAGGAAGGAGTTATGGAAATGGTTTAAATGAACCATTAAAGAATTCAGAAAAGAGGAAAGAAAAGGTTAAAATAATAAGGGAGTTTTCTTCAGCAACCAAAAATAGAAAAAGTAATAGTATCCTAGGCAATCAAACTATCACAAGACTTTGAAAAAACACATTTCAAACAATGATTTTAAATTCAAGATATCAAATTGAATAATACAAAAAATTCTCATAGAAAAACCTGTTGCTGATCACGTAGTGCTCTGGATAAGAAGACATCTGCTGTAAACATAAGCCAGTCAGGTTCGAAATTTCCCAATGGTACCTGCCCCAACAAATTTCAAAGTTTACATTCATATTAACCAACACATTCTTATACGGGGTATTGATTACCAATTAAAATTATTACATGAGCATATCGCGCAAGAGAAATTCTCTCATTGAACCACTGGGATGATGCAGCACAGCGTTGCATTCCAATTTTCGTAGCATTTTGCTGCCACCCAAGAACCTGTATAGAGTAGAAAATTACAGTAGTTATATGTGTTACACCAGATACATGGTTAAACTCAATAGTCGTAATCAGCATATGCATGTCAAGCAGCAATTTCTCCAGAATTGTTCTACCTGATACTGACTATCACGGGCATTGGCTGGGATTCTTACACATGGGAAGTCATCAAGAATACGTATGCCTAACCTCAATGAATGTGAGTTTGGGCATTCAATGACAGCAACTGTAGGTCCATAATGTTCATGTCTGTCATCATATACAATAAATGAGGCAAATTCAACTGCTCTTGTGAAACAAATAGAACTGATATATAACCAGAAAATATATTTGAACTTCTTAACTGATAAGACAATTAAAATTGGGAAGTTGGAATGCTCAAAAATGGCACTTGGAGTCATTAAAGGATACATGAACAAACTGAACTTCCAAGCAGTTCAAGAATCCTAAATACATGTGACACATCTATCCTGAAAACCATTGCTCAGAAGAGCACCGTGCTTCCATGAATTATAGTATCATAATAAAAAATATGAAAAATGAAGGCAGAATTCTAACCATCTGATCATCCTCAGTCAACAAAAAGATACAAATTAAAGGCGAGAAATTGGTTTCACATTATCTGGGGATAACATAATGTTGGGGATCCTCACAAAATATCTCCAAGAATGAAGCCAAAATCATTATATTCTGACACATCCATTACACCTGTAGCTTTTGACAAATTTTATTTTAGAAACATCAACATTAAGATCTTAGAATTCAAAACAGTGGAATAAGATCAAATTACACCCTTAAAATTGAATTGTCCATAAAGAAGAGTAATATGATATAAAACCTGTGTTCACTTATTGCTCTTTGTAAAATCTTTTCGGCGTCCTTGACATATCCTACATAGTCCACCTGAAATGAGTTTATAAATATGCAGACAGATAAGAACCAGTGTAAAAAGAAAATGATGCCTAGTTAAAAGTAAAAACTTCACCTTGAAAATAGTGCGATACCCTGAAGGCAGTTCAGTAGACAAAGTCCGGCAAGCTTCACGAAATTGCTTTTCAAGAATGGAAGATGATAATTCCCGATGCTGATGAGGACTAACCACCACAACAGTTACCATTCCCGACGTATGAAAATATCCAATGTATATTGCGCGCCCTTCAGAGATGCTGAAGCAAAGGCAAGAATTTATATATTAGTCATTTTTCAAGATAAGAAAGCTAATTTATGTAGAACATAAAGAAAAATTTGAGCATGAAGCAGACTAATTAAGTTTTTGAATACAGAATCCAGTTCCAATCTCTTTCATGAAACATAATTAACAAATGCTTTTCTCTATGTTTTAATAATGTGATATCACATGGATACAAAAATATAGCAAAGCGAGCAACTATAGGTATCTATTTGAATCATTGCAAAATTAGGCACAGTGCAATTGTTAAAGCCTACATAATACTGTTCACCTGTGACCTAGGAAGGAGCATACATCAGTAGCTTCCAATAGTATCAAAATCAATTTCAATTTCGCGTGTTGGATTCCAATCCCCCTAGTGTATTATTTAAGTTGTGTTCTTGTTAATGTTTGGGATTCGGGTTATCCAAGTGCATTGTATGCGAAGGGTGCATTACCGAATGAATACTACCGTTGGGTCTTTATCTACAAGGTTAAGTTTTTGGATCAATCAGTAGCTTAGAAATAACTTAATCTTAGCAGCTCTTTTTATTTTTCTATTCTTCATGGCAACTACTTGAAGGGAAAGATTAAGAGGCTCATCATAACTCTTAAAAATGGAAATGCATACTCGAAAAAAGCAATCAGATCCAATAGCCAAATTTTAACTTGGTAGCTGCAGATTTGAATCAGCAAGGCAATCATGAAGCCATATCCTCAAATGTCACAGTGATTTACCTATGATACAGGTAAAAGAAAGAGACTGATTGCTCCAGATAAGAACATTCTGCTGTAGTCTTCATGTGCAGCTCACTCAGGCTCCAGCCATCCTGAGTATTTCGTTTCTTAATTGATTTATCCACTTTACAAACACAACCAATCTGAAGAATAGCATTAAACTCTGGTGGCACCTTTGTTTCATATATACCCTGATCACAGAATTGGATAATATCAAATAGGTATCAAAATAAACCAACCACCTAGATATCACACAAGAAAACTGATATCAGAAGCCAGTTGCTTGGTAATTTGCAACTGTAAGAAAGTTAAACACCATGAAAAAGAAAATGTGAAGTTGAACAAGCAAATAAAGACGAGTCATCTTATATATTAGAATAAGTTATGTAAATAAGAATAAACCTATGCATTACAGTATGCTGACCTCAACTTCTGGATCAGCAAGGAGAGCAGCAAGTTTCTTGCTTTCTTTTCTAAATTGATCGTCATCAATCACAACCTATTAAAATTCAAAACATAAAAATCAACAAAAACCACAAAATGGCTTTCACATGAACAGAGGGATAAAGGGACCACAACCCATAACTTAAACAGAAATATCACTAGACATACCTCAATTAGGTTAAAGTTATGCTTTCCACGAGGAAGGGTTTTGTTGACACGTCTTCCCAGAAAATTTTTTGTTATAGGCTCTTTAGAATTAATATAAAACACCCGTGGAACAGTTACAGGAATCTTGAGCATGATTCCTTCAACAACCACCCAAGCAAAAAACGTGCCACTCTGTGAACTTGGAACTAGCTGTATTATCTGAACCAACAAAGGATAAGACCAAGTGTTTATAAACTCATCAGTCAAGCTAAATATATTAAAAAGAATGAAAAACTCCAATACCTGCCAATGGCTTCGGGTCAGGGCTACTTCATGTCTCCTAAAATATGAAACAACACCAGTTCTTCCCTGCTCATCCTTACTGTTTATCACACCACCTAGTGACTCAGAAGCACCATTAGCATGGCGTGAAATCCTCAGACTATCCAACCTGCCAAAGTTAATACAATTTTTCCTAATAAGTAGATCACTCCATAACACCCAAAAAAAAATTGCACGTAGGTAAAGGAGAACAAATTACCTTTGCTTCTTCCTCCTATTCAGATTATCTTTCCATTTTCTCTTCTTTAATTCAAGCCAACTGTGATAATCTACATTTCTTTCAATATTTTCATTTTGCTGTCGCAAAGAATCTACTTGATCAGTTGTCATGACCATACATTGTTCATTATTGACTTCATAACAACGAACAATTGGTCTAGGTCCATTTACAGAACTTCTTTTGTTTGGAAAATCTTCCAAATCTTCAACATTCTCATCTATCCCATGATTATTGGTAACAGCATCACTAATTTTGCTTAACACATCATCCCTGCTCAATGAACTGAAAATATTATCTAATTTCCTTTGACGAACTTTGTCTTCCTTCTCACGAACCTTTTTATGAAGCCAATCAGGGTGAACCACCCTAGGGACAGGATTTGCAACCTGAAAAATTCCAGTCAATTTCAGGAGGCTAAAAAAAGATAGACTGCTTAAAAAGAATATTGAATAAGTATAAGAACCTTTTGCATTGCAGCAGGAATAGTAATAATTTTTTGAATTGCTGAGCTAAGCCGTTGTTTATAATAGGACCAGTCAACAATGGATCGAATTCCAACATCTGATGAAGTTCTGCACCACTTGCGTAAATAGAACTTCATAATTTCTGCAAAGTCACAACATATCTCCTTAGTGTATAAGGAGCACAAAAAGCAATTCAAATAAGCAACAGCAATAGTTACCAGCATCAGTTTCAAATATTGCAACAGGAACAGCACGCTCACTTACAGCAGTTCCCTGATCATGTTGAAATTCCAAAAATTTTATTACTAGAACAAACATAAGCAAACAAAATAAAATTGAAAATGATTATACAAGGCCTAGTACATTATGACAAAAATAAGGAGACAAAAAAGTGCAATGACACAAGTACATCATCAATCTTTGTTGTCAATTGACATGTAAACTCACAACATCAACAATGACCTGAATATCAACAGCATAATCCAAGCATTACAAAGTCCATGATTCACTGAGCAAAAATGGGGTGCATACTCTTGGTTCGCATGCAACTATATATTGACAACGCAGTCCTTTATCCTTAACCATTGTATCACCAAGAAAATCTGAGAGACGCCTTGCAGTTGTCACTGCACATGACTTTTGTTCACCATAGTCTGCTAAGGACTTACTCATTGTGCTTGATTCTGATATGTAATCAAGCAACTCACTATCTGCAATGTCCTTTCCCTGATTCTGAAAGAAAAATAAGAACAAAAGAACCTGAATTATCCCCATTTTTTATTTTTCAATCAATCATGCAACCATCAAGTAGTCAATGTTTCTAGCCAAAAAATAGAAAAATGAAAACAGAAGAAACAAGAAAAGTCCCTGAGCAACTTCAATCCAATGATTCAAAGAAAGAGATTATGATGTTGGCAGCAAGCTTATTATACTTTCACATACATCAAGAAGATCAAGCCAGCGATTTGCCACAGCAGCAACAGCTGAGTAGCACTCTCCTAAGGTTGACCCATCGAGAAACTTATCAAAAAGTTCAGCCTGCAAACATGCAATACATTTTATGTATTTCATATATGAAAAAACAACAATCTTAGTTCTTTTGCAAATGAGAAATAGAGATTTTATGATATGTTTGTAAAGAAATGTCTATAAGTTCTTTTGCAATCTTAGTACAACTAGCACAAAAATTGATCTTTCATCATGTTTTAAGATATGTTTGCAAAGAAATTTCCACCTTGAAGCAGAGCATAGATAAATCTTATAGACATTTTTTCATTATGCATATCTGTCAACGACGATTCTCTTAGCACACACGTTTTCAAGTGAAAAGAGGAAGACAGGGAAGTTATTCTATAATCAATATGTAAACCTTTACAAACTACAAAAGATGCGAAGACGTGTGATTCCACATAAGCAAGTAGATTGCATTGCCTGTCCCTAGTTTAATGTTCTTTTCCTTCTATGATTAACTTTTGTCATGTTTGAAGCTAAAAGAAAAAACAAAAAATAGCCAACATTTATTTATAGATTGTGTACCTTTATACAAAATGGCACCCTCACAGATTGAAACAGGATCAAAGAATGAAAGAGTTGATGCAGTTAGAGTTACTAGAAGCTCTATTTTTGTCACTTGCAAAGCTGACAATGAATTCTGAGTTTTAGGACAAGAGTATGATTCCAGAACAAACTTCTTTATTTCATGCTTTTTACACAGTGAAGACAAACTACTTTGTCTTTTCATGTTGAGAACACTGTTACAATGAATATTGCCATGGACCATAGTTATGAAGCATTTCAAAATTCCAATTTCCGCCAAATTGAGCATTCCAATGAGCATCCTCCATCAATACTTATGCTGGTTAAAGACCCAGACCCTCCTTATTAGCATCTAAAATGTCATTATTTTAAGAGTGCACGAACAAACAGCAATGTCATAATAGTTGGCATGTGATTTCACTCAGCATCAAAATGAAATGTGTTAGAGATATGTTAAGAAAATGGAACTATTGTTATGACTACATAGGAAACAATCACAAAATGAAAATTTGGATATGAGGATAGACAACCAAATGAA
Source organism: Xylocarpus granatum (assembly GCA_019650275.1). Classification (NCBI taxonomy): domain Eukaryota; kingdom Viridiplantae; phylum Streptophyta; class Magnoliopsida; order Sapindales; family Meliaceae; genus Xylocarpus; species Xylocarpus granatum. Next base: position 29,756 of record BNST01002102.1, read on the forward strand.
TATTCCATAGCCAAACACTCTTGCATTGCTCAACCTAATGGCATATTCAATCATGGCGGATGATCTTTAACAACAGTGGTGAAAGTCTCTAAAGATGTATACTAGAACATAAAAGAAAGCCAAATCTAGGTCAGAAAACACCTATATATATAACAGGACATGGAATGTTAGGACTAACAGAGATACCTGGAAAACTTTAATGAGCTTCAGCTCACCTCTGCGCTTTATTTCAAAACCTTTTAGTTCTGCAAGGGTTCCATCATCATTAAAAACAGCATATCTCTTTTTTATCAAAATTCCCTCTTCCTTAGAAGCAGGAAGAATCATTGCCTGCATGAAAGAACAATCAATGAAACTGAATACCACAAAAAATGAATCAAGGTTAAAAATCCATAACAATTTTCTGTGTCTTGTTACCTTGTATGGTCCATCCACTTCAAATTCAATTGAGCATTCACTATGAGTTTCATAAATTTTATTGACAGGATCTACAAGTGTCTGTTGAAAATTGATGTTAGAAACTGAGAACGAATGCTTTAGTTGCATAGACAAGCAAAGTATTTGCAGAATTAGAATGGTTCAAAATATATCAAGATGTAACCAGTTTAGAGATATAGATATCAGAAAAGTCCAGACCGACCTGATATTGATCATTTGTATTGTTTCTTGCAACATCAACATTAAGCATTACGCACGGATATGAAATTGTCAGCTTCTTCTTCAAGTCTCTAATACATATTTAAAAATAATGGACAATGAGTTCAGATATCACTAGCAAAGTAGGCCAAAACCATAACAGAATAATCTTCGTAGTAACCTCCATATAAGTATCATATAAGGAACGAACATATTAACAGCAATGATCTAGACACTAGCCATCATCAATATGTAGATATCAAATGGCAAAAGCTTACTTTGTTTTGAAAGTAAAGTTTTCTGGAAAGGATCCAGGGAGCACACACCATATCCCATCTGTGTCTAGTTCGAGTGGTTTCCCAATCTTTTCAATAAGCAAGCGAGCGTTTTGAATGATTTTTGCACCAGTGTATGTAACTACACCAGCCATTTCCATGGAGTACCATCTAGCCCCTCTGGTTAAAAAACAAGTACAACAGATCAGTTAGAACACTGTAATAATTGCTGAGAAATAAAATAATCATCATAAATTAAGGTTTTGGAACTAAATGAAGTTCACCAACTTACTTGCGCATAACATAACCATAGAAGGAATTAAGGATACACTTGTGGGCAAGTTGTAAGGAATCATAGAGCACCACCATGTCCTGCACGTATCGTAGGAAAATAAATATAAGAAACTAGTTTTGAAACCATTGCAAATGTTCAACAAACTGAAGAACAATTGTCATACTTGTGCTTCCTGGATCTTAATGGAATTTCCACTGGCCTTTGCTTCTGATAACTTCCCCTTCCAAACCTTATTAAGGCCTTTGTATTCATACCTTCTATCCCGGAAGCTTGAACCATATAAAAAGAAATAGTTATTCATTGAGTGCAGATAGAAAATAAAAGATAGAACAATCAATTAGCCTCATTTATTTAACATTCAGATTGTTAGCAGTTAAGATCAGAATACATCATAATGCAAACAATCATCACAACAAATGAATATTAGCTGAAAATTTAGCATGTAAAACATACTGTTTATCTAAATTTAACTTCACACCTGCGAACAGTATCTACATAAAATGAATTTTCTCTCATGCAGATCCCAGCTTCTCGAAGTTCAGTTACCGGCTTGTCAAGTACACGCTTATATGCCTGTTAAAGAAAGAGTTAGTATTATAAGCATCAGTTAGACAAATTCCATGGCAGGCATGATAACATACCTTTTGACAGTATTTCTTTAGACGCTCCTTCAGTCTTGATTGCTGCTCTGTCTTGGGAAAATCAAGAAAGGATTTTGACAAATGACCATTGGTGCCCTCAACAAACTCAGACTCAATTTGCTTTTTCAGATGATAATAGTCACTAAAAGTTTTCAAACAGAATTGCATGCACAGTTAGTTATTAGATTTTTGCTTATATCCAAGAAAATCATAGGAAATTTCGTAAGAAAAAAGAAAATAACCTTTTCTTTGCCATAAATATTTCTCCACGCCAAACCCACTCAAGCTTCCGTAGGCAAGTTTTTCCTGGACGGTTGAAATCACATGCTGTGCATATCTCATCTGTAACTATGGATGGTGGCTGGTATTGAAAAATAAACCTCTATAAATACAAACTGAAAAATACTTCGTGAAATGGAGAAAAATCAATGACAGCAATGTAGAATTAGTAAGCTGCTGGTGGACAAAGTAATGAGTTATACTGTTAAATTTGTGTGTCAGTTTGCACATGAATGTTTGCTTAATACATAGAGCCAGAATTGGCAAGAGAGAGTTTCTTTAATATACTAAAAAGCATGTTTATGCTCACAGGAACTAATAAATATAACCACCACAAAATAGTAACAGGAGCAATTCTAATAATTATAATAACAGAAAATCAGAGTCTCAACTGCAGTAACAATACACGAACTCATCCAATTGACCTCATTGGTCTCACTGAACCACGTCATGGACCAAATCATATCCTAAACAGTCGGACATGACATAAACAATGATGGATATATCCAGGTCATCAAATAACATTGCATTATAGATGTTTTAAGGTCACCATGTCAAATACATTTTAGGGTTATCAAACACCAATTATTCAATTTGCACCCTGACCACATAAACAGAAAGTGGACCATAAACCACAGAGAAATAATAGATCTTTGGAATTTGTCACTTTCAGTGAGCTGAAAGCACTTAAAAGTGCACCGTACCTGGAGCCGGTTTGTTAAAATAATGTTCGGATACATTGCAGCCACATCTAGGTGATAAATAAGGGGACATTCTTCACGTACAGGTTCATCTCGCAACCTCAGAAGCTAAGCAAATAATATAGTAACAACAAAATGACTATTATTTTCCAGAAAAATATTGCAGAATGTTTCTATTTGCCATCAAAATTCAGGTAAATAACTAATTAAATGCATGACAAAAATACTAAGCAACTATTGCAAGCTTTGAAGACTGAAAAATATCATAGATAAATATTTGCAGAATATCTGAAAACATAAACTGAAATAATTGCATGAACAGATAATGAAGTTTTTGGTATAGAACATCCAACAAATGAAATAACCTATGGAATTATGCCCTGCATGCAAAATCATAATCAAAGTTTCTTTCTTAAACAATCAATACAAATTAACATGTAAGACACAGAAACAATCTATATAACTAATGTAAAATATTTGAGCAAACTTCCACTGGGCTGATCCAGGCATTAGCATGATAATTTACTGACTTGACAACAGAATATCAGCACCTTTTCCATGATTGCATTCTTGACTTCATCATAGTTGGAGACTGATTCCAGGTCCATCTTACCCTCTACTATTATAGCATATTGCAGATCTCGATCAAGGTTGTTGATCAATTGCTGGACATTGAAGTACAAAAACATCAGCCAAATACATCAAAAACAAAAGAAACTAAAGTGCATGCATAAAATTATTTGTACCCAAGTAACAAAGAGTTAGGTCCAAGAAATAATGTATTCACCAAAACCACCACAAATAACACTGAAATCCAATACCAGATGTAAGAAGTCATGATGATTCACAAATACAAGAAACTAAAACAATCTAAAAGCATATCTCAAGATGCTTCCACCTACAAAAGAAACCAACCTTTTGGACATAAAATATAATGTTATTGTGATTTATTTTCAGTTTGGAGTGTTACATTGGAGATTTCAAGTTTCTTCATGAAATTTAACCTTTTTATTTCTAGAGTTCATGGTAGTAAATGTGAATTGGAGTGCAGATGGCTAAAATATGGTTCAAAAGTATTACATCATATTAATTGGACTTAAGTATTACATGATGTAAACAGAAAATGTTAGTGTATTTGAAATCTTAGAGATAATTTTACTACAAACACCATTGGAGCCAAGATTTCTTAAGGCAGAAAATCTTGAAAAACCCTGAGAACAGTAGCTTTTGCAGATTTTGGAAAAAAAATACTTATATTTTCTACTGTAAATGCCCCCCAATTTACTGCATGTTGTGCTCTTTTATAGTACTAGATTACAACTATCTTTGATTTTTCTAGGATGCCTCGCAACTCTTGGTTTTTCTAGACTTCTTTACATAGGGCTACACATAACGAGAATGACTCTTGACCCTCATTAATTACCACTAAATTAGCTATTAATGCTTGCATCATTACATACATGCAACTGGGTGGAAAAAAAATTCAAATCTGATGTGATGCTTTCAAGTTTCACTAGTTGAAACCTCTATTTACAATTCATTTCATAAATCCAACATCAAATATATTTACAGGCTCTAAAAGCCAGCAGACTCAATAATCCAAACAAAAAAAGACAAATCATACATCCAGCAATTTTTTGTGTGCTTGATAAGATCTCGCTGATTTATTCAGTCGAATCAAGTCAAGTACAACATACAAAAAATTAATCAAATTTCCACACACATGCACAATGTGCTCTTTGAGAGATGATAAAGCTTTGCCTTGGACCCAACATAAAGCAAGTTCTACGCAGGTTAATAGCTTATGAATCTTCTCTAGGTCATTGCAATTATAAAGATGAATGCTATTCTAGATACTAAAAGATATGTAGGAATCTCAAAACTTCCTCCAAAGTTGGCTTATATCCATCAGATTCCATATAGCTAATTTTGTCTCACTTGACTACTCACCCCATTTCTTATAAATCTCATTTTTTGTAAATTACAATCTAAGTGGCTCAAAAACAGTAGAATACCCAATAAATTGAACCTATTCAGCTATCCTTCCGGCTATTTGTTTTGACTGTGCTTAATTTAGGAAACTTACTAGTATATTGCGTTAAATATAGAAATGGTGATGAAAGAATCTCCCATAAGGACCTGCTCCACTCCAGTCTAATATGTTCAGAGTTTATGAAAGAAAATTAAATATTTTGATCATTGAACCAGTAAATGCTTTAGATCACCTCACTTCTTTCCTACCTGAAGAAGAAAATAAAAGAGAAGAAGAAAGGCATTTTTACTTTCTATTTATTTGGCATTTTAATTGATGGTCAGGTTCATTGCATTGTAACGATCAACATTCTTAGGAAAACAGCCAATTTTTCTGCTTGTATATTGGTTTATGTCAAGATTAACTGAGTGAAACAAAACAAATCTGCTGGGCAACTAAGTCAACACAATGAAGAACATAGTAAATAGAGAATTTCTAATATTTGGTGGTCTGTTCATCCAATCCATAATGCCAGGCGACATAAACTATTGGGCCTATCAGTTCATCCAGCAGTGTGAATGATATTCAATTGACCATATGAAAGATTTGGACAAAATAGTAATACATAAGACAGATGTGGATGACTTGCCTCATAGGCAGACGGATCAAGCTTGAAACAAGTTGGAAGATCAGATCTAAAAACACCACTTTCAAGGCATTCCACATGACCACCTATATATGTCTCGCTCTCAAGAAGGTGATTCTTGTAGAACTTCTCTGGATCCGATTGATGTTTGTTAGGGCAGATGACATTAGCCTTGTAAGCCTGCAGCAAATGAGATACTGAGTGACACAAATGGAAGAAAGCTTCTAAAAGGTTCAGTGTAACGGAGCACAATAACAAACCTGGACCATAAGAAGCATCTCACAAAGGGTCCCACTACCTTTGCGCAAAACCTCGTCAGGTGACATGGGAATTATGGTTGCAAGAGAGAAAATGAAGGGATGGACATAGGTCATATACAAGTAATAAGTTGAGACAGCATCAGAAACAGAATAAGAAGCCATCATCTGTCATAAAAGTTTACAGCAAAAACAGCATCAGAAATGTTTTCACATAGAGGATGCAAAAATTAACTAGAATGCAATCAACAGTAATGATGTATATTGACAGAAAAAATTGCCAGTTCTCAGTGTCAGAATTCAAATATTATTGCTAGGTCCTTTCTTATAAGTTTAAACTTTTGAATGTGATTGTGCTGCAACATAGTATGATAGCAAGATGACCATGAATAATCATGTCTGGATCCTTCATTTTGTCAATAAAGATATAACCCAGAGCAAGTTATGTGTTGCATCCATGTGTGACTTTGGATGCATGCAACAAGTCAATTAAATTCAGACATGCACATGAGGGGGCACATAGAGTTTAAATACTATTATTAGGCCCTTTTTATAAGCTTGAGATTTATACACATGTCTGCAGGCACAGCCTCCCTCAGATAGCCTATTGATCATTAGAAATTAACAGAACTGATATAAAATTGATGAACTTTATCCTTCACAAGGCAGGAATTGCAAAAAGGAAAAACAAAATGGGACTGCCACTGAAAAATAAAACATATTAGAATTAGCACACAAAATTTGCAAGTAAAACTACTTTGTCCAAATCTTTCATACCATCAATTGAATATCATTATACTAATACCACACAAAATAGTAATATATAAAACAGAGACTCTATATATTGCAAAATTAAGATAAATATTATCTCGTTTCTTTAACACAACAACCAATAACCAAATGCTAGCAATTATTGCAAGCATGATCCAGCCCTACCACATCACGTTAGTATTGTAGACATTTTCTAAAATCTAGCTGCTCTCTAAAACCTACACTGGTGTGTACTAATTTATTTCCATCTTTGGTACAGCAAGCAGAAAGAACTAGGCAGATCTAGAAGGAAAAACAACTAGGTAAACAGCTGATGGGTCATTTTAGATGTCTCATACCTGAGGCCTTTCCTTTGCAAAGCAAACCATATCCTCTGGGTTCACCTCCAGGGGATCATATCCCAACTTTGCTTTTGTTACAGCCTAACAAATAATCAAAAGAACGTATTTTGTCAACTTTTCCATTTGAGACAAACAATAAAGAACGATCAAGTTACTAGCAGTTTCAAAACAAATGAAACCTAGGCTCGGTACATTGAACCAGTAGAAGTGTAATGTCTGTATGAAATTTTACAGTTAACTGTAGCAATTTTTTCCTGTATTAAAACTTCAACTAAGGCTATCAGCCCAAAAAGTAACAGTACAACATGAGAACTTGTAAGAGTATTATTCATTAACCAGCATTTTAACATAGAGTTCATAGCATGAGAGAGAAAAATGGCACAGGCAGCTATTAGGATCTAGGCTGTTTGCACAATAGCAAAAGTCACACTTATAATAGCCACTTACAGAGAAAGTAAAGGCATAAGCAGCATTACTCAAAATAATTACGCTAAATGATAAGAATAAACATTAAGCACATTATCTGCCAATAATGGCATGACAGTATGGCTACTGCAAGAGCACAAAACCGAACATCAACCATAATAGGTAAGAGTTTCACTAAAATGTGTGTTATATCAATTTTTGCTAGGAAACCAAGTGTGATGACAAGTTTACGAAGAAAACAAGCTGTCCACTAAAACAAGGACATGCTTGTATACCCTAAAAAGGTTCAAAGGGACTTTAGATATTATAAACAATAAGATATTCTTGGGCCAAAAAATGCATGCTTATATCAATTATGATTAATTTTCTTCAAAAGTCCTGACCCTAGGAAAATAAATAAGAGATTCCTTGACATGGAAAAAATGATAAATAATCCAGAGGTAAAATTGTAAAAAACTCGCAAGCTCGGCCGTGGAATACCAATGCATGTATCATTCTTAGCAATGATTACAAAAAACACAAATTCAACCAGCTAACAATGAATCAAATTGAATGTTTGCACCTTTAGACCATGGCTCCCCTGAGGGAGATAACTATCGCGTTTGACCCATGCAAAACAATCCAAATGGCATGCAAATTTTGCACGACATTCCCCCTGATTTTTGTCACATTGAAATCCCAGCTTCTGAAACCACAAAAAATAAAAAGCAGAAAATAATACTTGAGCAAGAAGAAGCTAGACATATAATATCAACTAAAAGCACAAGACATTCCTAACTGGAACCAAAAGAAGAATGCAAAGTGAAATTCAAAATCAAACTAGTCAACAACAGAAAATCAGCAAGGGTTACAAAATAGCTATTTAAACTCACACTTGCAGTAATAGCACCAAGGTCAACTAATCCTAACAAATGGAAAGCAGAATAGTACAGGATATTAATGCTGAATTTTTGTTTCTTTTATATGCTATAAACATGGATAAAAAATGAGTACCATAGCCCAGAGTTTAGAAGTTCATTGTCTTTCATTTGAGCAACCAACACAAAGGAAAGAACTTCATAGATCAGCAGAAGAACAATTTTAGAGAGATAAAAGCTTTATATAGCAGGCCATATATTACATTAACTTTTCATTATCCATCATCAATGTGGTATTCTATGTTATCCATCATCAATGTGGTTTTCTACGTTCTATCATGTATCATAAGATAATTAATTATTGAAACCAATTTAATGCATAAAATATAAGTAATTTCAAAACTATATTTGTAGCAAGAAAATTTCATCTAAATGAGAAATTAACTTTTAAATGATCATTACTGGGCATGAAACACTGAACAAGGTTAAATGTCAAATGAAATGATCATGAGTGTTTCAAGCTTGTTTTAAATTATAAAGAAGAAATTATGTGTACTCTATCTATGGACCTACTAAATTCATAGTTTTAAGCTGCAAGATTCAAAATTTGAACTGTTTGCCTCCAAGTGGAAATAGTCAATGGGCGTTAACCAAAACAAAACAAAAATAAAAATAAAATAAAAAAGGAGGATAGTTAACAAGTTGACAATTGGGTTTAAAAATTCTCTAGGCTACATAAACTTCAACACTTAGCAAATGTTTATTACCAGGCTCTAGGGCATTGGCCTACAACAACAATAATTACATCCTTTTTATTACTGCAAAAGGGTGCTTATTAAAAACAACAATAAGAGATGCACTGTCAATTTAAAAAAGCCATAAACTGAGGTAAAGAAAAACAAATTCATGCACACAAATAACTTGTATCCTTTTCAATAATGGAAATAAGCTAAAGATCAAAGTCAACAAGTTGATCAAGTAAAGATGAATAATAGGGATAGGCTACACACATCACTCATTTTAAACCCATGATGTGCTGCTCTTCTTTCCAGGAATGGCCAGTCAAAATAATCACCATTGTATGTAACATAAATACCAGGCTTGACCTCTTGCATGTGGGCAAACCACTGTCCAAGAAGTTCTACCTGAAAGAAACATGAGATCGTATGATGTGAGAAAGCAAGTGCTTCAGTATCCTGAAAACGCTACTGCAACCAAATTGATGAACCTTGTATTACCTCGTTTTCAACATTTGTCACTTTGAAACACCCTTCAAATTCTGGTTTTGGTGTATACTCTAAATCCTCTATATCCTCCCCCACACACTGAAGATAAGTGCAATCAGAAACAAGTCAATTATAATCAAAGTCAATGAGGAAATATGTCTATCAACACACTCATTGTAGTCACAAATAAGTTTAGAGGATTACAATGCAAAAATGCCATTGAAGAGATTAGAATTTGCTAGTTTCTAATGATTTTGAAGACAGTTCTCTCCTCTTCGTCAATTTCAATTAGGAAGGGCTCTTGAGTTAATTTTGCTTATTGAGGCTCTTTTCATTTTTTGCAAATCTTAGAAGGATACTGTTTGGGGGAAAGATCTACTGATTTTGACTTGTACATTCAATAAGTAGCTTTTACAGGGCTGTTTTAGCGGCCTTGTGGACCACTGGTTCACAAGCGTATCTTCCTCTCTTACATTTTAATAAATTTCTTTTGTTGCCTTTCAGAACAAAGATTAGGATTTGTAGTACCTTGTCGTCATGGTACTTTGGTTTGAGAGTTGCATCTTTGCCAAACAAAAATCAGGACCTTTGCTTCAAAAAGATGGAGAACAATGGGTGACTTAAAACTCCTAGCCCCTATCAAATATTATGAATATGACGTTTTCCCAAAAAATGAAGAATAATGCCTAGAGGAAAGAAACATTGCCATGAAAAAAACTCCCATGTGGTGACTACTTTGTAGACTATACCAACCTGAAAGAGGTCAAGAGCCACACAAAATCTACAAGAAGTTGGCTTTTGTTTAGTAGTCTTTTCTTTACAAACCATACCTACCCATTTCTAAGACCATTTACAAAGGTTACATTCTAGCCATCTTTCCCCATTTTCTCTTTTTTTTTGCTAGTTACTAGAGCCGCAATATCTAAATCACATTATTTCTGCAAAAAGTAACTTAAAATGGAAGAATTCAACACAAAGAATCTCAAATACATAACTCCTTTTCATTCACTTGGTTATTGGCAATGCAGATGAAGCAAGCCTAATAAAGTTCTAAAAAAGTTGAAGAAGAAGACCACAAAATGCTATTTCTTGAACAACTGATAACAGAAAAGAACAAAAACCACACATACCTCTCTGTTAATGATCAAGTAACCCTGTCCATCAAGCATGTACGATATCATCATTATCATGTCATATTCTGCATCTGGAAATTTCAAAGGAAGTTTTGTGGTTTCAATATCAAATGCACAAACATGAACTTCAGCACGTTGCAGAAGATCAGTCCTCTTTTCGAGCACAACACCAGAACTGGATACACTAACATCATACCACTGCCCACAGCGCAAATCTGAAAAGCATGAAATTCTTTATGTCAAAAAATAATGCAAGTTTATATTTGTAACTTCAATAACAACAATGTAATAGCTTCAAAACCCACACGATAAAATGATAACTTACCATTGTCAACGGCAAAACGAACATGGTAAGGAACATCATACTCCCGAAGATCAACAATGCAATCCACAAAATCTTGAGGTCTTTGTTCTCTGCATGTCAAACACCAAAATAGAATCAGGACCAGAAAAGAAAGTTTGACAAACAACATAGCGTTTGTTCAAACCATGCCCAAATCTGGAATACAAAGCTTTACCGTTTTCTGGTTAATATGGATTCATATGCTTCTGCAGAATCAAACTTTGCCTGGTTTCTTTCAACAACATGCAATAGATCTTTTTTGACGTCCATTAATTGTTGAACAGTATCAAAAGATAATTTTAGGTAGGATTTGCATAAACCAGATAAATGATTTTTCTGCACATGAATAAATAAAACAATTAAAAACATCTATTAGAAAGTAGTACATGCATAAAGCCTAGCAAAACATACGCCAACAAAACCAGTGACTCTTGGTTTAACGGTGTAAAAGAAGCCAATATGGTAAAATACATTTTCAGGCCATGTTATAAAAAACCACATTATAATCTTTAAGTGTTTATCACAAAAAAACAGCAAGAAGAACAATAAGTTCAAAAAGATCAATACTGAATTTAGAATAGAAATAGAGGAATCATTACCTACAAGCAGAGGATAAGAAACAAAAATAGATGTTATTAAATTTTAACAAACGATGGCTACAATAAAAGAAGCAGCAGCAATCCATAACTAAGAGCCAGAATGACAGATGTTTAACCTTCTCACATAACCCAGAAGTTTTATTTATATATATATAAAGGAGAAAAGAAATTGAAATGAAATAATATCCCATAAAACAAATTCTACCTTGCAAGAATTTTCAAAAAATTGAAGTTGCTAGTGCTTAAATATTATTGCTGGGAACTTACCTATAAGCTTAAACTTTTAGGTCAAGTGGTAACAGAAGCAATTAAGCATAACAGTCAAAAATAAGCAGTATAAATAATTTGTTCTACATTTACTTCAGCAATAGTGCTGCTTTGTACATAACAGAAAAAAAAAGGAATTTTCAGTTTACCTTTTACTTCTCGGGAATTAACCTAGCATTGATAAGCTCGTTTAGAACTAAGCAGTGTTGCAAGATATTTAGCCTAATCTACTTGGTCTACTACTTTCAAAGAACAAGAATCAACAACTATCTTAGGACAAGTAGGTTCAACATGACAAATTCTAATGAGCGGTTTATGCATGCCATTTAAGGGTTAACTGTGAACATACTTATAATCCTGCATCTTCATACCACTGCAGTGAATTCCCAATTTGATTTCAAACTTGTCCAAATCTCCACAGGCAAATGCACACATGACACTTTGTCCTCAAATTCTTTCCATTTCAATCATCCAACTTCCATTGACAACAAAACTGCATTCATAAAACTTAATCAAAGTTACTCATCTTCATAAAATTCTCTCAAAGCATAGCCAACATTTATCCCACACTCAAAAGATGCTATTTTTCCTGCATTTCTTGATGGGGCTGCATCAATTCCAAATACCCAACCAATACTCCTTTCAGTAACTTCCACTAGATGCATACCTATAACTCATAAGAGGAATATCAGAAGATTTATTTAACTATCCACCATGAACCTACAGTTTTCTCTTTAAGTACAAGAAGATTTCCTTGACACTTTGAGTTGGGACCCTAGACTGATCCCTACGTTTGCATCCAATCACATCAAAACCCAAGGGCACCAGAAAATAAGGAAGTTTGATATTTCCTCACCCACCACCTCAGCCAAATACTGTATGCAACTTTATCAAATAAAATTAAAGTGCACACTACAGTCAACACCACAATTTTGACCAAGAAATGTTCTTTTCACAAGAGTAATCAAATAACCATAGGATCTAGTAATCACTTTGTCAAAGTTCAATGGCATAACAGGTACCACAGCCTAAATTTAAACTTCCCAGGTTAATCTGGTGCTCGTGATCATTACATCTGAAACAGTAATTATAGTTTGAAAACCGAGGTCCAGCTTCGCCCAAGCATATTTGAAGCTTCAGAACTAATTAAAAAATCTCAAAGAACTCCCCATCCACACCAAAATTCTAAAAGCAAGGTGAACAATGCTGATATTAGAAACAATGAAAGAGGGATAAAGCTTGTGAAGTTGAACTGTTGAAGATAAAGTTACTCACCAAATCAAGGTCCTCCTTATCTACAATTTCAATATCAGCAATCTGACTTTCATATTGTCGCCTCAAATACGCCTCAACATCCATTTCCATTTTGTTCTGTAATAATTGGATCATCATAGTTATTAGCAACACCTTGTGCCTACAGCTATTAATTATTCATGCAAACAAGAGTCTATGAACATAAAAATATATGATTAGACCTTTGTGGCAGCATAAAAATAAGGACGGAACTTGTATTTTGACTTGAAAGTTGAACCATCCTGCAATAGTAAAAATGGTAAGTGATGCCATATCAATTTACTATGGCATGGAAAAGTTTCATAGAATAACTGTTATTTTCCATTTTAAGAAAATAGGAGTTCACCTGAGAAACAAAATAAAGATCAATGCAACTATAAACTTTGTGGGTGTCTTGATCCTCCCAAGATGACTGCAAAATCCAAAAAAAAATCAATAGATTGAAACAATGGCATCTGAACATTATTCATAAACAAATAAAAAACTAACATTTTATATAGAAGTGACTATATACACACTACTATAAATTAAATGCTGTCAAAATACACCATGAAATTCAAAATATCAAATTCCCTTCACATCTCTGTCTCTTCTACATGATGAAACAGAGCATAATTAACCACCCAATAAATTATCAAATAAATAACGAACCATCAATTAGAAAGAGGAATGAGAATGAGTTGAAATTGGGGACCTAAAGGGATGAACTTAGGCTTTGTTTCAGATTAAGGTGCTGCAGTTATTGTCCGATGAATCACTATATGTTAAATAGAGGCGTAAAAATGAGTGGTACTTAGTAACATGAGACAACTGTGCTGACAGGGCTTTAAAAGTTAAATAGAAGCACGGCATTACCAAACCTAGTTTAAACGGAATGATTTGAGATCAAGCAAATGCTTCGTCGGCCAGAAGTAGATAAATTGATGTAGAATTAGACAAGGACGTAGAAACTTTTGATTTGCAACTTGAAAATAGTGAGAAGAAATAAACACGAAATTTGAAGGTTTTGAAACAATCTCGTATAAAACAGATAGCATTTTCAATTGTTCTTTTTTAGAATGAGATATCGGGCAAATGAGAAAATGACTTACGGAAGCAAAAGTGAGTAGCCAACCAAGGCGTTTTGGGCCTTCGGAGAAGAGATCGTAGCCAAGCTTCGCCTCCAGCTCCTCTTCGGCGCTGCGTATCAGCTTCGGCTTTTTCGTCCGTCTAGAGTCTCTACGCTCCCATCTTCGGCCATCCATGGTCACTTTGTTGTTTTCCTGATTTCAAAAAAAAACAAAAGGGTTTCCGAAAACCCTTGGGATCTTATAAGGGGACAGACGAAACATTTTCCCGCGCTTTTGTGTCTTTATTATTGGCGGTCTCCTTTAAGGACAAAAATTACGCCTTCAACGGGCCAGTCCAACTCTAACCAAAGGCTTGGCAATAGTGAAGTCCAGCCAGCCCACGTTTGCAACGGTGTCGGTTTGAGATCCCCGTTGATTGGCTATAGTATTATAAATTATATAAACTCAAAATTAATCTTAATAAATTACTGACTCTCTAATTTTATCAAAATTTCTGAACAATCAATAACGATTGCTTTCGAAGGCAATGGGGTAGAATAATAAGGTCATATTTGTTCTTTTAAATCGAAGCTGATTCAATACAATCCGAATCATCAGTTTGGATTATTTGCCCACCCCGACTAAACAATTGTGTTTCTTAAACGATCATGTACATGATAGCAGGGGACACTTATCCCTTATAATGGTACATTTGGGTTATCTTAATAAAAGAATATTTATGTCTTTTCTAGGAGCAAATTAATTAAATTATCTCGGATTATTATTTTTTTTTAATTTCCCTTAAAACAATTAGGAAAACTTAAACATGGTCCTTTTTTCATTCTTAAAATAGAATTTTCTTGGCAAATAATTAGGGTTTCATTCGTATTCTAACGTGCTAATTATTTCAATCCTCTCCCTTATTTTAAGGTTTGTAATTAATTAAATAATTATTCCGAATTAACCTCTGTGGTCTAAAAATTATCTTAAATTTTCTTTGTTCAGCTTTGGTTTCTGCACTTTTCTCGCTGTTGTCCGGGAAACTTAAACCAGCTTCTTCCACTTTCTCTATCTAATTGATTTATTTCATTTTCTCGCTGGTACCTGAAGCTTATTATCTATTTCCTGCATTTTTTCTTTTTTATTTTCTCTGTCAACTCTCTTGTTGATTATTCTCTAATGCATGAAAACAGTAGGCTAAAGGTATATATATAAAATATTGTTTCCCGGCAAAAGTTATTAATTTAATTTTCTCCAGGCTTTCTCTTTTGGTTATAGTTGTATTGCCGAAATCAATTTGATTTCGTTCCTGCTTATTACCATTTACGATTCATTATTTGGCTCAATGAATTTTTTCTATATTTTTAAAAATATATTTTTAATGATAACGATTCGATAAGAAAATGATGCAGATGGCTGGTGAGGCAGATGGTAGTTCTGCCGAGGTAGATCCACAAATGGTGGGGAATTCCTTTGTAGAGCAATATTACAAAGCTCTTCATCAATACCCAGAACACCTTCACAGATTTTACCAGGATTCCAGCTTTTTTAGCCGCCCAGGTCCAGATGGTGTTGTCATTTTGGTCACCACCATGAAAGTATGTTTCTTCATCTTTTTTTTCCCTTCTTTTTTTAAATTCTTGTCTTTCACACATTATCTCATTGATAATGATATTCTACAAAATATAAATTTTACGTTTTAAATTATAAATAAAGGTAATAATTTTAATTATCACGTTATATTTATGTCAAATTATATTATATTTATTAATTTAATAATTATATTTAAAATTTTAACTCAATACAATTAATAAATAATTAAATAAATTATAATCATATCACTCATTTTAATATATATTATATCATTGCCGCATATTTTATATAACTTTCTTTCCTTTGCTCCCATAAATAAATACACTATTACATCTTACAATTAAATTTGTATCAGTGTCTGTGTACTAGATATTAAAATATAAAAATTTGAGCAGCAACTATGGAAAACAAAGATTATTTGCATAAGTGTTTTTATGTCTGCCCACTCAGACTACTTTGAGAAATTATTTCCAAATTTTTGTTTTCCATTTTTGAGCAGGGAATAAATGACCAGATCCTGTCCATAGAATACCAGAATTATGAGACAGAAATACTGACAGTAGATGCTCAAGGTTCATACCATGGAGGAGTAGTTGTTTTGGTTACCGGTTTTCTGACTGGAAAAGATTCGGTGAAAAGAAAATTTACCCAATCATTCTTTCTAGCCCCACAAGAAAATGGCTTCTATGTTTTAAATGACGTTTTCAGGTTCGTGGATGATGATATGTCTGTTGAGATGCCCATTAATCTTGATCTTCTTCATGTTGTTGATGAAACTGCTCCAACTGCTCCTTCTGTACTTCCTGATTATGGTATGTCTTTCTGTTTCTTTTTTTCGGAAAACAAAATGGTTTGTTACTTTCATTTTTCTGCTTCAGTTGCAAGTGTCTTTTTTTCCTCAGGAGTAGAAGTTTCAATCAGTAAAACAATTAAAATGATATTTTTAATTGGCGATCCTTCATCAAATTTATGAAGACATGATTTGTCATAAATTTACCTATTGCAGAGCCGGCTCCTGTACCCGATCAGTCACTGCAAAATCAGACAAAACCAGCAGCAGCAGCGGCAACAACAATAAAACAATCTTCACCTGAGGTTACAACCAAAAGTAATGACAAGGAAGTCACAGAAATTCTGCTAGAAGATCGGGTTGCCCAAAATTGCTCAACTCAAACTCACACAACAACATCTCCATCTGAGGCCATCACTAACGATGTCAAGCCTGAAGTCAGGAGCCATGATCAACTGCAGAAGGAAAAGGATTTAAAAATTCCTGAGAAACAAACAGCCGTTGCAGAGCATCAACCTGTTGTTTCAAAACAAAAAGGAACTCATGCTGCATCAGAAACCAACACTCCCAGGATCCCAAATTCGAAAAAAAGCTTCGCATCAATTGCAAGTTCATGTTTTCATATTGTTTTTGTTGCAAGAATTGAATTATTTTCTGAAAACATGTAAATGATTTCTTTTCTTTTTTTTGGGCGGTTGATTTTCAGGTAAATGCTTTGAAGGATAATTCTGCTCCATTCCAAGTTAGAGTTCAGCCTGTCACCTCCAGGAAACCACCAACAAATGAAACTACAGCATCCAAAGCAACAACAGATGCCGTCGGCAGCAATGCTTTTAAAAGGAACAATGTTGATGATCAAGCTGCAGGTTTTTATTATGATTTTAAAAGAAACCGGGGCTGAAAACTTAGGACTAAAGTGTTAAAATAGTAAAATAGAAAAATTTTAAAATTTTTATTAAAAAAAATTATAAATTTAAGGGATGAGATGAAAAACTTTTATAATATGATAAATAATTGTTATACTATAACTCTACTTTAACAAATAAATACAAAATTATGACTTTTGTGAGATTCGTTGTTCTTTTAATGATTATTTATTTATAAATTTATTAATTAATTAATTTTTTTTTAATTTTTGTAGACAAGATGAGCTACGGCATATTTATTGCAAATTTGCCTAAGGATGTGACAGTCGACCAAATTAAACAAGTGTTCATTAAATTTGGAACAATTAAACCTAATGGTATTAGAATTAGAAACAACGAGGTAATTTTTATTATTATTATTATATATTAATTTTATGTAAGAATTGATAATTCATTAATATTTATTTATTTATTTTCAGCTTCGACCAAATTGTTTCAGCTTTGTAGAATATGAATCAGCTAGATCCATGCAAAGTGCCCTCAAGGTAGTACATATTTATTTCTTATAAATATTTAAAATTAGCGAGAATTATAATAAATAAAATTATTTTAGTATTAAGAAATTTTAAATTCATAATTTTATTATTATTTTTAATTTAATTTGAATTATGTTAATAAAAATTATGTTCTCATCATCAACAATTATATTTTACAGGCTTCTCCTGTAACATTCGGTGATCGAAAAGTTTATGTTGAAGAGAAGAAAGGCAAGTTGAAATTAATTTTTTTAGTTATTATTTTCTTACGATTAGAATACAGTTAATATATATTTTTAAATTTATAAAATAAATAAATACAATCATGCAAAAATGTTTGCTATGCCAATACTTTTGTTCCTCTTTGCAGGAGGAAATGATCCTGTGAATGTGAGAAGAAGCCCAGCTGGTTCTCAAAGCGACAATATGAGGAGTCGTGTGAATTCTACCGGAATGACTAATCCTCAAGCGGCCGCGGGCACCGCACGTGGCGGTGGAGAAAGCCCGAGATATTGTCAGAGAGTTGGTCAAAACGATGGTGGTAGAGTTGGCCGTCAGGGCCAAGCTGACAAGTAAGCAAGCTTCGCTGTTTTCTCCGTTTAACTTTGTGAACTTCCAACCATTGAGCTCGTATGTCTATAGCTGATTTGTTTTGTGTTTTTGGTTGGAGGGTCAGGAATACAGGCTCTGTGCCTGTGGTGTCATCCAAAGCAGGAAGGACAGGTAGAAAGTGATTAAGAAATTAAATTATTCGGAGATTAACTGTGTAACAAGTTTTGTTAATTCTTTAGTGGCACTGAGGAAAGAAACTCATGTTGGTACTCAGAAGCCATTCACTCGCTGCAATTTAAAAACAAAAATTGTAATTCTTCAACATTTAACATTTATTAAGCATGATCCTCTGTCTAAATCTAGTGCTGCCTTCATTGGCTTACCCTGCCACAATCATGAACAAATGATTCAGATTTAATTGGCGATTCCTGCGTGCTTACAGGTAAAGAAAGAAAAGAAACTAAATCATTGGAATTTAAACGAAAAATAAGAAATAAAAAGATGTTATCGATGATGATATACTTTAAAAGTTTACAGTACACTAGAGACTCTGGAATTTTCAACTTCATCTCTTCAACATAGTTGATGAAGAAAAGAAGAGCGAAAAGCAACTATATTACTTGAGAAATAATAAAACACGGTTGCAGATGAGGCCATCATCAATGCAAATGGCAGGATTGCAATTTGCAAAGCTTATTATTGCTACATTTACAAACTTTTATACAAATTCATCTATATAAACTAATATAACAGTGTTATATTATTTCATTTTTACAAGAATCAAATAGATTATTATTTGTTTCTCCACTACTGTTCTATTTTTTTTATTTTAAACATAAACCAAAATTTTTTAACACTTGCAGAGTACCTTTGACATGTCTATCTAAAATCTACCAAGCAAAGACTACACAAATCATTAATTTGGTCCAATAGCAATTCAACT
Source organism: Xylocarpus granatum (assembly GCA_019650275.1). Classification (NCBI taxonomy): domain Eukaryota; kingdom Viridiplantae; phylum Streptophyta; class Magnoliopsida; order Sapindales; family Meliaceae; genus Xylocarpus; species Xylocarpus granatum. The sequence goes on from BNST01002102.1 coordinate 49,043, forward strand.
GCAAGGAGTCACACTTTCCTGCATCAAATCAAGTACTTTTGTAATTTGGATATACGAGCACATTTGGCATGACTGTCTAAAACCTACTAAGCAAATATTGCACAAAAATTTCTTAATCTTTTCTTACCACTTGGCAAAGAAAAGAATAATTCTAGTTATCTATGACAATGTTAAAGAATCCTTCAAGTTATGGAAGACAATTCAAACTTCTTTTCAAAGTAATCTGGAATTTTAAGAGTAGCCAACCTTTGTCATATTTCCAGAAAGTTTCATCTCGAATGATTCTATTATCTAGTTCTTGGCTTGACAAACTTTCCTCGAGAAGCCTTCTTCTCCATCTTTTCCCTCTTCTTGCGAGTCTTTTCATCCTCCATGTCACCCTAATGGATAAAGAACGTAATCATAATTGAATTAATATGTATGTGATTACACAACAGCCTTCAAATATGGCAAAGGGAATAGGTGAAGAATGTGTACCTCTGAACCTTGCGACAAAAATCCTTTAATAAAGCCGAAGGATTTGTATGCTCCAAATGCTGGTATCTGGAACAAGGAAAAGAAAACTTTCTTACATCTTGAAACAAGAAGTACCTCATTTTCTGCATATATGCATAACTCCTGCTTATAAATGCTAACAATTTATACATATATACGTTCTGCTACCTCAACCAAAAAGTGTTTATCCATTTTATGAACCTAATTATTTGAATGGTGCATTATTTTTTGCATTCCTATGAGTAAAATGTGCTGCTTTGCAGATACATTGCACTTAGCAAATAATTGACAATAAAAAAATAACAATTTTGAAGACTTAATGAAAAAAATGATATTGCTTTTCTAACAAGGAAAAACTTTTCTTTTTAATGCAATTATTATGTGTAGGAAGGAGCACCAACACATAAACCCAGAATCTTAGTGTTAGGTTGGCTTGTGATACCCTTGAATACCACTTCTTTTTCCTTAGTTTGCCCTACAGTTCAGGTGACCCTACATGAGCTTAAGGAAGGTCCTAAATTTTACAAAGGCAAGTGTTAAAACAAATGCCAAACCTCTGGTGAAAGATCCATACTTCAATGATTCCATAAGGTTTTCAAACAATATGTTCATAAGATATTCTTCTCTATACTTAGAGATACCCCATTCCTGTGGATCCTTGCGCTCTAAAAGATAGCCCATTTATGGAAATTCACAACTTTACTAATTTCAAACAGAATCCCATTTTAGTCACAAATGTTTACATACAGAGGGAGTGAAAAAAAAGGGAGTATTTTCTAGAACAATATGCTGTGGTCTTTTGGCAGGTGTTGAGTCTGGAGGGGCCAAAATGTCAAAAGTTGGTGAGGCAAAAATCTGAAAAAAGTATGTAAAATTGACGGACAGCATTATTCTCTGCCGCAAACAACTGCGCTGATTTCAGTATTTGGCCATAGCAAAATTTAACTGGCTCTGATAACCTTATAAAATAAATCAGGTGCTGGTTTATGACAGCTTCCAAAACATAATTTAACCAAAAAATGATCACTGGAACTAGGACATAAGAAAAGAAAAGCAATGTCCGCCAATTACACACAAGATGTAAAACAAATGAAATCAAGAGGGAGAGATACCAACTATAGTGAAGTCTTTGTTTTATTAGTCAATCAAGAAAAAAAAAGTAATTTTCATATTAGTTTTTTTTAAACTCTTTCTTCATTAGCTCTTCTCCCAAGAAAATTCAAAATCTGATCTTATATACAAGATGGTTCAGGCACCAAGTCTGAGTCAGCCACCCTCCACACTGAAAGCCTATGGCAAGCATAAGAAATTTTGGGCATATATAACAGCAATTTATTGAGCAAATTAGGTAAATGAATCTTACCACCAGATATGTGTACCAAAATTTTCCAGACAGAATAGACATGACTTGCACAAAGCTTGTAATGTAGATTACATCATGTAAATATCTGCAAGAGACAACAAATTGTGATAATACTCTTGCTCTATACAGCAAAATATTTTAAAAAAAAAGGAGAGAGGAAAAGAAATTCCAGTTCAGCTTTACAATAGCATGTGGATGGAAGGCTTAAGGCATAAACAAGTATAATGAAATAAGAAATTATCATTTTGATAAACATTAGACTGTGGAATGTTATGTGCATATCTTTTACGAAAGTATATCTCTAAACAATAAAATCAATTTTTCTCTCATTTGGCTCAAACTGGAAGGTATTTTCAGGTAGAATACTTTTCAAGACACAAGAATAGTTGACAGGATTATTCAAATTAATCATAGAAAAAAACGACTATAAGACATGAGGAAGGTTATTCTGATTGACTTGCAATTATTTACAAGATAGCCAAAAACTAAGTTTGTTTTTCAGGCAAGATAACACAAAGGCCATGATTCAGTTGGCAATCAGCACAAGAACCAAGCACTTATATAAAATCAGCCTTTCCAGCACAAAACTTTGTCAAAGATCACTGTTTGCATCTTGATGTGATTGTATTATTGGCTACTGACACTCTTTACAAAAATCAATTATTTGAGTGATGCCATTAAATTTGACCCTGCGCCATCAAAAAATCATAGAGCCACACATTGAAATTGAAAGGAACTAAATAGTGTGAACATGAAAACATACCCACAAATTCCACCAGTGCTCATATCAAATCCACCATCTATAAGGTCCCCATCATCACCATAAGTAGGTTTTGCCATTGTCGCAAGCTGTTGATATGGAATTGTGTAAGCTACAGATGTCAACACTAGACCCATCCAGTGTTTCCAAGTGAAGGTGGAATGAAAGATCAGCATCCTCACCACAACATATATAACCTAAATGAACGCAATTTACCACGTCAACTTAGTATATTAAGTTCACAATTACAGTAAAGGGTGTAACTTTGCAGATTAAAAATATCATCATTAATTAAGGAACAGAAGGGCAAATTTGAAACAAGACAACAAGAAGTTATTTCATTTAGATGAGATATCATAATCAGTAGTTCAATTTGGGATGGCAAGGAAACTAAGTAATAAATATCAAATTAAGACAGTAAGATCAACTATTTAAGGCATAAAGCTATTGAACTGAAAAATACATTGCATGCAATGATGAGGTGACGTAGCTTTTCCATGTGGCGTGCATTCTCTTCCTTGCGCTTCTTGGCACCTTGATTTGCCATTTCTTACTTTTAGTATCTCTGCCTCTGTGTGGACTCTGTTTCCACAAAGCAAATATCAGCTTACTCAGCAATGATGAGAGAAGAACAAGAAGAAGATGCCAACATTAATGCTCTAAAGTAACCCTTATAAATTTAATAAAACATGAATCCAACTTGCTAATGTTTCTACATAAATTCACAATCAAGTTCCAAATAGCTGAATTCAACCACCCATCACAAATACCCAAATTTCTCACTCACTCTTTAGCTACACAAGCAAATACAATATACTTTTGTTGCTTTTGTATAATTCTTGATACCCTTTTAAGGATTTTTTGAGTCCATCAGTGGATATCAGATCCACTTCCAAACCTTTTTGCAACATTATCATATACTTCATTTCCTTCTGTTAAAAAAGAAGCTACTATACTAGACACGAGCAATTCTGCACAACTCTAGAAAACATATTGCAAATTAATAAACAAACTGCAACAACACTCAGTTAAAATTAAGTGAATGTGCAAAAAGTTTTAACCATTTCTACATCAACTGAGTCATATCCTCAACGTTATGGACAGGAACGTTTGTAATGAAGGCGGCATAATAAAATCTCCGTCGAATTAAGCTTCATATGATTACTACAATTATGTAAAATTACAATAGAAACAAAATGACATAAAAAATAAGTAAATAATTTAAAAACATCCATAAACCAGTAAATATAAAGAATGATCACAAGTGTTTGTCAACAATAAATCAAATGCTTAGGCTGGAATGAAAATCCACACAATTTCCCAGCTGCCAAACATAAAAACCTTAAAAATTTTCGCCACTTTACGTTTCTTTCTAAGTAACCAAAGAGAGCCAGAACCCATTTTCCCAACTTAATTCAATTTCCATTAAAGCAACATAAATTTTATTTCCCTAAACCGGAAACTCTATTTGCACAATCAATAAAAAGATAGTAAAAACATTACCCGGGCAGCGGCCAGAAAGATCGATCGTCCACACGAGAGTTGTTTTCTAAATGTGGTGAGGGCTAGATGCAGCGATTTCAGACAACAATAAAGGCACCGATACGGTGGCGGTATTTTGACAGCAGTGCTTTCTCCTCTGCGTGCAAATGGCTTCACTGTTTTCACTATTTACTATTTTTTCCTTCATTCCGTAGCTTTCGTAGTTTTTGAAATTTAATAACATTACACATCGCCATCGCAGGGACCTGTATGAAAATGTTTTGTAAATATGGTTTTATTTGTTATTTTATTAAAATTTCCACCCCTACTCAAAAATTGCCCTAAATTAATCTTTAAATTTTTTACATGCATTAAGTAAAAACTTAAATTAAATTAATAAAATCACAATGAAACTTTAATTTTTAAATTTGCCAAGTTGAGTTTGTATGCTGGCAAACTGTGCCTAAATTAGTGTGTTTGATAATAAAACAAACAAGAGTTAGCAACATTTTTATTCAAAAATTACATTATTGGTCAGGATTATAAGAAAATTTTACATTAATTATAATTAAAAATAGACCCTGAAATTAAATTATTTTATTATAAAACTTAAAGTTAAAAGATTTATATTTTTTTAATTTTTTCTTAATTTTTAATAATATAATCATATATAATATATTTAATAATAAATATTTTTAAATTATATTTTAATAAATTTATAAATTATTTTTATATTTTATAATATAAATTAAAATTTTTAAGATAGAATTTAACCCCTCCTTGTTAAATTTTTATAGCATCATGATTTCATCAAGAAGAAGGAAAAAATAAAACCAGAGGAGGATTCAATCCAAAGTCAAAAGACATTCTGTTTCTAGAAATTAACATTTGGATCCTTAGTTTTTTATATTCCTACAAGTAAGGATATAATTTATCTGAATATAGCAAAAATACCTCTCACTGCTATTATAATTATTATATATATTTTTTTATTATTTAAGTTGGATACTCTAATATTTTATTTAGAATTGAGTTTTTGTTTTAAATCTATTGTTGTTGTGAAATAAAAATAAATTTATTAATTTTGTATAATAAACATATTAAATACGAGTACAAAAAATGAGTAATTTTTATTTAAAAAATAATATTTGTAAAATATTTTATTAATGTCCTATTAGATTACAGTAAAAGTATATTTGTCTTAAAGGAATCCTAATATTGTAATATCGAAATTGAATATTATAAAGATTTCGTAGATATTCTAAGAATATCAATGATTTAAGGACCTATTTCATACAAATAGACAAGTTATATTATATTTGAAAAAATGTAAAACTCAGGGGACTATATATATATATATATATATATATTTTTTTTTGTTATGTTCATTTATTACGACTTTTATAAAATAAAAATATAATAAAAAGAAAGTAGAAAGGGGAAGGATGAAAAGGGTAGAGATAGATTAGCCGGGGAAAGGAAAAGCGAAAAAAAAAGGCAGAGGTACAGAGAAAGGTCATTGGCAATGAGTGCGGCAGCCTTACCAATGAGGCTTTTGCTCCCTCTTTCAACCACCACCAACACCAGCACTCCATTTTCCTGTTCTGATTTTCCCTCCAAGTCTCTCAAATCACCAAACCCTAATTTCAATTTTTTATCCTCTTCTTCAGCAGCTTCTTCTTCTTCTTCTTCTTCTTCAGCTTCTTGTGTTTTTCGTCAACAGAAGTCATGTTCTTGCAGAAGACCCAACAAAATGGTAAATACATCCACTTCGGGTTTTAGTTGCATTTTCATGTTAATAAAAATTAATTAATGTATGCACCCACGTGCCATAATTCAATAAAGTTTGGTAGTGAGTGGCTTTGGGAATGAATTAGTTCTTCTGGTATTGAAATATTGAAATGCTTTTCTATGTGAGAGATATTGAAACATGTTGTCCGGTCGATTCACAGTCTGTTTGGGATTGTGGTAGCTTTGAATCTTCTGCTGTGATGAGATTTTAGAATTTCAAATGTTAGTGTAAAAGTGTGTAGTCCCTACCAAAAGTTGGTTATTTACAAACATTATGTTTAGTTTTGCTTTCAAAGTTAATTGTAGGAACATACCCTAACCCAAGTCTATAGAATTGCATATAGAGTCTAGTTGTGCTCCATTAAGCGAGCAGTGTTACTAAATATTCAACTATATGTTGTAAAAATGTTACTCCTGATATTATGTCATTAATTGATGTACCCACGCGCACGAGTTCATAAGTCTATTTCTAATAAGCTTTTGATGAATAAGTTCTTCTAGGTCCCTTTCTTTTTGATGAAACATTCAAACGTTTGTTATTAAATTGCGTGTTCTTAGTTCTCATGAATATGCGCAGGTAACAATCATTTACTTATTTACTGCCCTTTATCAAACTGAGTGGCAACATGGTTTTAACACGTATAATAGGTACTATTTGAACAGAAAAAACTTTGGGAGTATATGTTTAGCTATATTTTCTTTTTTGTACTTAGTCGCATTTTGTTGTTAAATAAGAGGATTTTCTTGATAATGTTGTTGAAGATGTGGTAAGTTGGAGTTTGAAGGTGTCTGTTTAAGATATTGTAACCCTTTTGTTTATCTCTTTCAGTATTGTTTATCTCTTTTGAAAAATAAGTTCTAAAGTTGAAACAAAGGCTGTTTTTTGGCCCCCGTATTTTCACATTGTTTGTATTGAATAAGTGAAAAGCATAAGTGGCTGAAGTTGCTTAAAAGAGATTTGAAGCAAAGGTAGTAAATAATTTAACTGTATTATGGTTTTATGATTATTTTTATTTTGTGGATTCGCGGCTTCTTGTATGAAAGATATTCAGATTTTATGCAGGTTGAGGTTGGCCATGTTTTCAGTTTGAATAGATCTAAATTGTCATAGAATCTGAAGGGATTGGAATTGTAAGTCTAATTATGTGTTATTTTCTTTTTACGATGCCTAAGGTTTTGTTTGGGAATGTGGTGATTTCACTTAACTATGAAAGCAAAACTAAAAATGCACCTTGTAACACCAACTTTTAGTATGATATGAGTAATAAGTCTAAAATTGCTTTAGAGTTAGCTTTAAAGATCTTTAGAGTTAGGTTACACCTTTTTTCTAATAAATAAAATATTACTGAGGGAATAATTTAGTTAACTTGCACTTATTAGACTGGAAAGGAGAAGTCATGTGAGAAGTTTTTGGTTGGGGACATGAAAGTCATTCACATAGGTTATTGAGTACTGTAGGAGATAAAAGATCTTGACAATTTAATGGCTTATATGATTGATTGATGTTTGGGGCTTATGAAATTTATTTTTCCTATATTAGCTTGATTTATTTGCTTGGTGATACTTGCGTAAAATGGGCCTTAATTTTGCATGTTTAAGCCCCCTCACAGTTTGTTACATTTAAATTGCAAACACCTTTAATTGTTTTGATTACACATCTAGCTAACTGAAGTTGTTGTAATTTCTGGCTTTCTTGAGTTAAAGTCACATATATTCCTGTATATTAAACCTTGTGATATTGCTAGCGGGGTTTATCACATGGATTCACGCTTCCTTAGTGTTGAAGCATGATGATTTTGATACACAAATCTGTGTACTTAGACTGGCTTCTCTCAACACACACAGGATCTATATTTCTTTCTAGATTATGAAAAGCACTTATGAGCATGTGCTTGTTAGATCTCAATGCTGTCTTCTCTCTCTCTCTCGCTCTCTCTCTCTCCCATTCTCTGTTTGTTTGCTGCTATACATTACCTGCTGTTGGTTTTCACTAATGATTTACTACCAGGGCCTGTGTTTTTATGTAATGGTTTAGTGGCTTTGTGGACATATGAGAAGAGGTCATGATGCGGAGGGTTGGAAATGTGAAGAAGAGGAGAGTGTGGTTGGCATGTTTGGTTCCAATGATGATTTTGGTACTCAGATTCCAACCCAAGCCCAATCAATTGTGGAAGGATCAGGGGCAGTTTTGGTGTCAGAGTTTAAACCTTCTGCTGATGTGGATTATCTACAGGTTTGTGATCTCTCTGTTCTAAGATTGTTTCATTTTCAAGCAGGTGTTTGAATTTTTCTTTATGCACACAATTCTTTATGCAGGAGTTGTTGGCCATCCAGCAGCAAGGGCCTAGAGCCATTGGTTTTTTTGGGACGCGTAATATGGGCTTCATGCATCAACAACTCATTGAGATTCTAAGCTATGCTTTGGTTATAACGGTGAGAAACTATATTTTCTAACTTGTGCAAAATGTCTGTGGTGCTGTGCATAATTGTTGATCTCATCAAAATTTGACAAATCGCTGGTCTTTGCATTTTTTTCTTTTTCTGACTACATGAAAGAGTTTGTGTATTCTATGTTCCTGAAATTGTTGCATTACATTTCCGTACAGAAAAATCATATTTATACATCAGGAGCATCTGGGACTAATGCAGCTGTTATCAGAGGTGCTTTAAGAGCAGAGAAACCTGAGTTGCTTACTGTAATTTTGCCCCAAAGCTTAAAGAAGCAACCACCCGAGAGTCAAGAATTATTGGCAAAAGTAAGCATCTGTGATTCAGGGTGATTTTGCAAATTAAGGATTGAGGAACTTAGTCTATTATAGCTGTTAGGGTTTCTAAATGACAAATGATTCCACTCAATGAATAGTAGTCTCCATGGATAAGAATCGAACATATATGTGAACAGTGTCTAGAACGTTGAACTGTAAGAAGAAAAACCAAGCAGTAAGGAAAGGATAAAAGAAAGAAACTACTTTGAATTTATGTCACTTAGTCTGAGAAATACTTTTATAGGGACTTACAGACTTCTTACTTCTTATGCAAGGATTAGGATTTTATAAAATCATGAGAATAAGGAATCTTTTAATAACAGAACTTTGCTTAAATCAACTAAAAAGAATGTGAAGACCTAATAAAAGAATTTAGAGTCTCGTAGAACAAAATTACCAAAATAATTTTAATATCTAGGAATCATTAAAATTGCAGCTTTATCCTGCATAGAAAACTACTCTTGACTACAAAATTACTAAAACTTAGAATTACAAGGAAATTATCTGTAAAATTCTTACCCCATGGATGCATCATTCTCCCTTAGCTGCAGAAACACAACCTTGAGGTGTTACCTTGTATCAAAGTATCAAAACTTGCAGTAGAGAATGCATTAATCGTTGATATATCAAAACTTCATTGATGAAATAGGTAATTGCTTCAAATGCACCTCAATTTTGACCTCATTTGGGATTTTCATTTGCTCACTTTTGTTGACTTGTACATCTTCCTCTTTTGTGGTCTCTGTGTCCTTGTCTTTAATTTTCGTATGATATCTTCTTCAGAAAATATATAATGTCCTTATCTGTAAAATTTGTTTCTATGAACAACTATTTTCAAGCACATTCTAGTTGAGATGGTAGGGTTGAAATTGACATTAGAAGATACTTAAGATACATTTTTTTAACCACATAATTAAAATGACAATAGTAACGGAAGAATAGAGATTGCAATCCAAAAAGACTTTTGACTCTTCTTTTGTTTGTGATGGAAGATCATAACAAACATCATATCATGATCATTTCCAATTCAATATTGAACATAAGACAAAAATTAACGACAAGATGCTTCCCACAATGCTGCAATGCTTGTCCATAATCAGAGCACATTCCAATCTTAAAGCCTTTTCTCTCTAAGACTAAGGTGAAATTTAAGCTCTTGACACTAAATACCTTAAGTTGATTCATTAGCTTTCACGAATAGTACTGCCAAAATTTCTAGCTTTCAGGTCTCGAATTTCTTTCCCATTAATTGTAGTCATTAGTTTATGAGTAAGCGCTATGGTAGAGAAATGCTACTACTATAGCTATAGGGATTTGTGGTTCTTTAAGACAGTTTTACATCTCTTCTTACCATGATTTTATGCCGTGATCCAACCATCAGTGGCTGGTGGTTACTGTCTGGTTCATTTTTTGATAATGAGTCAGCATTCCTGGTATCCAATTCAAATGTTACATGAATTTCTCATGGCAATTTTGGGGCCATAAATGCGATCAACTGTTCTACTCAGTCTGACTATGGTGTATTGAATATGAATTTAAGGGGCATGATGTCAGAACTGTAAAAGATTATTCTTGGCTTTGTCATAACTATTGTTTCTTTGGAATCTGAAGGTGAAGACTGTGATTGAGAAGCCTCATAATGATCATCTTCCTCTCATAGAAGCCAGCAGGTTCGTGATTTTTGGTTTTTTCCATCCCTCTTCAAATTTATTCAGTTTAATGACTTGAGTTTCAGCTTTAGATAATAGATCATGAAAAATAAAATCTGTTCTTACAGCTGAAGATTTTTACTTTTGTGCTTGTTTCAAACGATTTTGGGGTTGACTGAACTGGTGAAGTGACAATAGAGTATTTATGTCAATTGTTCTCAAGTGTAGTGAAACCTGTTTTGAGTATTTCACATTCACCCACAGAATTGATTTATTACTTCACAAGCATCAGAGATTAGATGCCAGATTATGCAAATGTATCTCTCCCATGGAACCACTTACTCGGTAACTGTAGTTTGCTTCCAACAATTGACAGGACAAAAGAAAAGACCATCTCGCTGCAACTCCCTCGGAAGCTAAGCTCCCTAGAAACAAGAATCTTGAGTTCCCGTTTACGTTCTATCTAGGATAACAAGTGAACATCGAAATCCTGTTATTGGTTGACAAATTTATCATTCCTATATCCAATGTTTAGATCAGTTGAAACATTCTGGCTTGGTTTTCTAGACATGTGCCAGATTAGCCGTTCTTGATTTGCTCAGTGTTAGTTTGTCTAATTTTTTTTCCTCAAGATTTCATTTCTATATTTTGATTGTGGTAAATTGCAGGCTATGTAATATGGACATCATTTCACATGTACAGCAAGTGATATGCTTTGCATTCCATGACAGCAAGTTGCTGATGGAAACCTGTCAAGAGGCAAAAAATCTCCGGAAAATTGTCACTTTGTTTTACCTGGACTGAATAAATTTGTTCATTTGTACATTGTTTTAGGGGAAGGATGGAGGGAATTATTTTGTTTGTAATTTAGGAGATTAAATCAGACAACTGATTTGCATACCTTATGTAGATTGTAAATGTGAATGGAGGAAGCCCATTTTGCTCCTCTTTCTTTGGAAAAATCAAAGAGAAAATAATTCGTATTTATTTTAAATTTTTATAGAAAAAATGAAACATATTCTGGAGAAGTTTTTTCTTTCAATCAATGTGTTCAAGCATTGATGGAATAAGTTTGTTTTGGAAAATGATGTGATTGTATTTTATTTCTTGATTTATCCCTGTATGTATATATAATTGAGCAGAATTTTTTAAAATAGTTGCATTTAAAAGTTAATTTACTAAAATAGTTATGTTTATATTTCATTAATAAAATTAGTTAAATATACTAATATTAACCATCACATTTATTTCCTCTATTTTTTAAAGAAATTTTTAAAATAGTTATATTTGAAAGTTGATTTATTCGAATAGTTATGTTTATGTTTTATTAACTTTAATTGGTCAAATGAAATAATGTTGGGCAAAAATAAACATATTTTCTTCTCTTTTTATTCTTCTTTCAAATAAATAATTTTTACCGTTATATTTTCACCCAACGCCATATTTAAACTCAAAAATACACTAAAAAATTAATCATATAATACATACAATAATTCAAAATTAATCTTACCCTATTGCATGTAATACCAACTTCAAAGTTTTGAATTTATTACTTTTATTTTGATGAAAATTGATCAAAAATTAAAGATTGTGTTTGAAGTAGTATTATTTTGCTTGATAAGTTGTACATATGATTTTGTGCTTAAATAACTTAATGCATATATGATTTTTGCTTGATTAAGTATTATCCATGTGAGTATTGTTTTTATTTTTATTTGATTTGTTTGAAAAAATATTGTGTTGATAAATTTTGGTAGGTCAAAAAAATTGTAATATCCACCATAAGTGAAGGTGCAAAACTTGATTATGAACACTATTTAAATACAATTCTCATTATAATTTTATATTTTGCTTGATTTATGTATAAAATATTATAAATCGAGTTTAAAAAAATTTTATATTTAATATTTTTAAGCATATACATTAGTTAAGTTTTTATTTTACTACAATATTTCTTTCTCTTGTTCGGTAAAATTTTTTAATATTCGTCGTAACGAATAAAGATAGTGATAATATAAATCATATCACGTAACATTAGTATCGATTCATAGGTATAAACATATTAATAATCAAAGAAACAAGGGAAAAATTTTTAAAAATTAATTAAAACTAATATTTCTTTTAAATTACAAAAATTAAAAAAAATCAAAATATAACAAATAGGTTCCTTTAATAATTTTTTAATTTACAAAATTTACTAAACTTTTTAAAATATTACAAATAAATCCTAATACATGCATGGATAGTGACCTAATTTATGAAAATGAAATGGAAAATTAAGCGGTTGAAAAATTATCCAATTTCAACCACTTTTTTGTCGATTTTCGTCTTCCTACGAAATTTCGATCAACTATATTTTTCAGTAACTTTCACCCTAAAAATTCCAAATAATATTGTTCCAAGCACAATAAAAATAAAATAAAATTACGGCAATACCGTATTTTGAGTAAAAATACACTAAAAGAATCACAACACACATCTGACTTAAATACAATATCGACTCTAAAATTTAAATTTATCAAAAAAATTTTGACTGAATTTAACAGAAGAAATGATAGGGACCTCAGAGAAAATTAGAACATAATTTATTACTCTGATTGGAATGTGGTCAATAAATTATGGTAACATATTAAACTTTTCTGTTGGTTATGCTCGTGCGGGGACCATGCTATATACGTGTTGGGCCGGGCCATTACAGTATGCATGGTCTGATGGATTGACGACCCGTTGATTCCGGATCTTATTTACTGAAGGGAAACTAACAAATAGGCCCTTCAACTTTTACGAAATAATGAATAAAGATGTATATGTCAAAAGTAAACAAGATTTTACTATTATAGTTTTAAATAAAACCTAAATTGAGATATTTAAATTTTGGTTAGTATCGAGGCGATGTAACTTTTAAGTCAAGATTATTATGAAACGAAATTACTAAAAGTTAAATATTAATTAAAAATAAATTAATTTTATTAAAAATTAGCGTTATTAAACATCTTTTTCAACTTTGTTTTTAAAACATAACAAGAATATCACAATCTCAAACCAACCTTATTCTTATTTTTTCGTAAATAAAAAGTATAATTATTATTTATACTTAACAATAAAGTTAAATTTTTATTTTAATAAGTCAAATTTTCTTAATATTATTTCGTAAATTTAATAATATCAGAAATATGTAATATTTATGAAAATATAAACTTTATTTGAGGGACATCATAACTTTTTTTATAAAAATATATTATTATATAATAATAAATTTTTACTCAACGTGAAGGGTTGTATGTTTTAAAATTCAAATTTTGCCACGTCAAATTAGTTACGAGCACCGCATGCACGCAATGGAGTTGTGCATTATGATTTCTTGGAATATAAAAATTTAATTATTGCTAGTTTTGAAAAAACTTAATATCAATAAATCCTATTCAATGTAAGTGACAACTCAATTAGTGAAAAAATAAAAAATCTCTCTTTTTGTATAAAATATTTGTTCATCAGATTAATATCTAAACTTTCACGTATTGAAGAAATAGAAAATATGTACAAAAGATAAATTAATTTATTTAACAAAATGTCGTTTTATAATTTTTTGATTTAAAATAAATATAAAATAATTTAGAAAGAGAAAATATATTCTAAAATTAAAATTTTCCTTAATATAATAAATTAATCTCACAATGTTCGAATGTCTCGTCAAAATATATATTTCAATAAAAAATGAAAATTAATTTTTATTTTATTAAGTTCAAAATTAAAATTTTAAAGGCAATTTAATTTAAATAGATTATCGAGACAAAATATTATTTATAGTAAAAATATCATGAATTATGTATAGTATGATAAGTAATTAATATGTTTTGTTAGGGTAGTTACATAATTTAATTATGTATAAAAATGCTTTGTAACTATGAACAAGGTCAGGGACTTATTCGTTACAACATAATAAAATATATCTTTATTTGTTATTGCACTAAAAGAGAGGGCCTATCCGCTGATATTACAATTTCTAAGACCCCGGCACTATTCAGTATCCACGACGTCGTTTCAAAAGCGGCGAAATCCTCCGGAACTCCGCAATCGATATCTTGTCAGTCTCTTCGTTAACAGCTGCAGCAAAACCAAACGCCCATCTCCCTCGCAGTTTTCAACGGAAGCTTCTTCTTCGTCCTCATCAGAAACAAAAATGGCGGCGGCGAGAGGTGCGTTGCTGAAGTACCTGAGAGTGAACGCAAACGCCGTAACCCGAAATCCTAGCCCTTTGTCTTTCTATTTCAACGCCATGTGCCGTCATTTCTCCGAAGAGGTCAGAGGCTCCTTCCTCGATAAATCCGAAGTCACCGATCGCGTAGTTCGCGTCGTTAAAGACTTCCAGAAAGTTGATCCTTCTAAGGTATAAATATTTTATATATATTTTTTTTAAACCTGCAAGGTTAAAGGTTTGAACTTTTAGCTTCAATGAATTGCAAAACTGATGCTTTCATCGTGTGTTTTTTTGTAAATGCCGAGATTCTAATATTTTGTCTGTGTATTTTAACTGAGAAAAATGGAACTGTGTGAAATTTGTAGCTGATGTTCTGCAAGGTGACTATTGCTTAGTCCAAGATGTGCGGCACAATTAGATTGCGTGATTACTGAAAATTTGTTTACTAAGAGATTTTATGGGAAGCACATTGCAAAATTTTGTAGTTGGAAAGATTTATAATTTTTATGAGAACCACGTGGTTTAAAGATCTTCTTGTGTTGCATTTTTTTATGTTTTTAGGAAAAATGTTTTTAATTGGAGTCACGAAGAATGTTCTCCAAAAAATTATGTGTGTCAGACGGTTAGTTTACCATTTTATTATTTTGATGGAAGTTTATTTGGAATTCTTCTAGTTGAGAATTTATTTTGTTTAAACATGATGCGCAAACTGGACTTTACAGCATTTGGTAAATATATTGGGCCTTAAAATGCTTTTGAAATAGAGGTTTCTTATGCCTCTAATGCACTGTAAGGTGGCTTTTGCTAAGGTCTCTTTCTTCTGACAGCTCATATGTGTGTTTTGTATATTTTATAGAAGCATGTGGTGTCTAGGTGTGGTAATGCATTTATGCATATATGTGTACTTAGTTATGGCCTAACTATATTCAAGGCTATTTGTAATTATGTGTAATGGTTGTATATTCACATGTTTGCAAATGGTGTTTGCCCGTGGGCCATGCTGAAATTATATGATATGGGATAAGATAATAGTATATCTGTGTGGATTTATAATTGCCCCAGTATTGAACAGTGAATCGAGTGGTGAGGATACAAAGGTGCATGGGTAAAGTAGTAGATATTGGTCTACCATCTAACAATTTGAAATAAACTATGTTCCTACATAGGGTGGGGTGAAGGGCAGTTTTCGTGTGACCAAACCTATCTGTTTTGAGATTTGAGGGTTACTTGAACTTAGAATGTCAATATATAAACTGTGTATAAAGTTTATGTTTTTTATATACACACACACACGATGTATAAATTATTTATTAGGAGGTGGAACATCAATGCAATGTGGTATGTTTCATTTTAGAACACTAATGTAATGTGGATTTTTGTTTTGCATGAAAGGAAATAAAAAGGTCAATTGGTTTCATTATTATTTTTATGTACCTTAACAAAGCAAGTTAAGAGCATACTTTTGATCTTTATGCTGGTATACAAATCATTATTTGGGTAATTATAGATGGCTATTCTTGTAATTGTAATCAATTAGGTTCTTAATTCACTGACACCACTTTTTTTTATTTCTCCTTTCAAATGCTAATTTGGGCATTGATTCTTGCAACACTCATGGCACAATCACACAATGTAAAAGATCTTGAGGGAGCACTTTCCAGAATAGGTTAAACTTCTCATGCTTCAATGGATCAATTTTTGATGTGCTGATTATTTTCCCTGCCACTTCTAAATGATTGTTTATTATGCAATCCATGCTTATTTATTATTGCATAGAGGGAGCATGGTCTCGGTCTGTTAGTGTTGGAGCTCTTATACAACTCTTGCCTTAATTTAATGGTCAGGGCAAAGTCAAGTTTAAGATTATGGCCTGGTCTAACTTGTAAGAGTTCAATATATGCTATAGGTTCTGTAGGAACTCAATGTAATCACTATAAACTTATGAGTAACACTCAATTTCCTGTTTATAACCAATATATCTCTGATAAAGCTTGAATCAAGTTTGAGAACTGGCTAATCAGAAGATTAAATTTTTGCAATAACTTGCTTAAGGTACAGATTCACAGTGGAATTTGTGGGAGTGCCATGCTCCCTTTCTTCTGTCAACGCTGTCAGCATAAAGATAACTTTCTGACCATTCCACTTCATTATCTTACATAGACTTTTGCATCGGAAAGCATGAAGCATATTGATAATTAGTTTATCAATATTAGTCACATGACGCTTAGCAAAACCTGCAAGTTATACTCTTGTGACCAAGTCAAAGTCATGCAGATTCTCCTGGTGGTCACAGAACATGATTTAGACTGTATCTCTAACTCTTGATCCTCAGCTTGGTTTTCCTTGAGTTGCATATCATTTGCATTACATTAACAGGTGCTTTTGAGCAATCCAATAAAGGAGGTCACTTTAGATTTAATATATTAGCATAACATTTTGTAGTCATTCCATGGTTGTGCTGACTGATTTCCTAATGTAACTTCTGATTCTCAGATGGGATTTCATGAATCCAAAGAATGTTTGGAATCCCGTGTCTTCCGAGTTCATTTTGTGTTTTACAGTCAGCCATGACATTTTGGTTTAACCCTTGCGCGCACCTCTATCCCAATTTTGTCGCATATAGTCTGTAGCGCTCCTTTTATGGCTGCATTCAACATTTTAAAGTTTGGTTCATCTGTCTCCGTCTCATTGGAGGGGGTGCTTTGTGGATTCTGTTGATTGTTTTAATCAGTAAAAAATATGCATTCGACATGGCTGTCTGTTCTGATTATAAAAGAGTATACCAATTAAGATGTGGGCTGCCACCATGAAGCTTAATCTTCTCTGTCTTGTTGTATTTTGCTTGTTTAGTTAATTCTTGCCACTCTGTGGGCATGTGCTATGGGTTCATAAAATTATGCTAAACTTCTAACTCTGATTAATCAGGCCACCTTTCATAAATCTTCTTTTCTTCCAGCAATGTTACTTGCACTCGAATGATAAATCATAATGGATATTTGTTTTTCTCTGTCTCAGGTTGCACCTAATTCCCATTTCCAGAACGATCTTGGTTTAGATAGTTTAGACACCGTGGAGGTTGTCATGGCACTTGAAGAAGAATTTGGATTTGAGATTCCAGACAATGAAGCAGACAAGATCAATACCATTAGCATGGCTGTTGACTTTATTGCTTCTCACCCCCAGGCTAAGTAGGGGGGAAGTATGAAGCCCTACTATGATTTCATTTTTGATATTTCAATGATTTGAATTAGCAGCAGCGGTAGATTTCTCTTATTTCAGTACCATCTTTTGTTCCTTTAAAAAAACCACCACCAAATTTGAAACACCGAGTGGATTTAAACTCTGCCTGAAGAGGATTGTTTTTGCTGAAAATGCTTTCCTTCCAATTTGTGGAAAGAAATTGTAATGCTCTTGTTTTTCATTACTCACATGCATATGTAACGTTTCAGTTTAATAAAAATCATGTAGGACTTGACACCTCTTCCTTATTATGGTTGTAGATTGAAATCTTAAGGCAAATTTATTGTCTCAAATAAATTTTTTATTAAATTTATTATTGTCAACATATATTATTATTATTATTTGTTATGGCATGTCTTCATCCTTGTTCTGCCGTGGACTTGGGGATTGGAGGGAGGACTTGGAAATTTCCCTAAGGGACATGATGGTCAACTCTCCAGGTCTTCTTGCATATTAGCCTTTCTCCTTTAGCAAATATTACAAGAATGACCGCCCTGTTGACTCGGACTTGGAAGATTGACTAGGCTTGTTTTTCAATTATATTTTTTTTGTTGCCATGTCAGGGAAAATGCGGCCGCATTGACCCGCAAGTCCTGTGTTGACAGAGATTTGAAAAATTTACAATGGTGAAAAAATGCAAGTCAATCCAATGGTGAAACCGTAATTAAATACAGATACAAGGGGAAAAATGTACCAGTGTTTCTATAACTAGCCAAACCGGAATGCTCTCTTGTAAGTACTAAAGTCGGCAGACGGCGGAAATTCTTAACACTAAGCTCGTCGTGCTGAAGCTGCTTGTACTGTTCCTCATCATTCAAATTTCGAGTTCTGAGATCATATTCGAAGAGCGATTCGACGTTAAACAAACTTTCTTCAAAATTATGCTTTAAATGCTTGTACCTTTTGCTTTTCTAATTTTTGCCGCGTCACTAACGTTAAAGATATTTTATTGCTTAACTAATAACCAACTGTTGCCGTACATTTCTTTTTGTTACTGTTGTTTGTTTGTTTGCCGGGAAAACGAAAAAAATAAAAGAAATTTTTTTAAAATAATTTTATTTTAAAAATTATTATCCTAAATAATTAATTTTAATTTTTTTATTATTAAATAAATTAATTTTATAATATTAGACATTTTTTATTTTCATAAATAATTATTTGTATTTTAAAATAATATCAATTAATAAATAACTAAAAATAAAAATTAATTTATATTTAAAAAATTACTATATTATTTATCGTTCATTTTGACTTAAATTTAATTTTTAAATTTATACGATGCTATCGTTGTTTATTTTTTCGTTTTGTTTTGAAATATTAGAAACGTTGTGTTTGGCTGCCGAGAAGTTGCGGGAAACTGAAAGAAAATTATAAATCAGACACTTCTTTTTTGTTTTGTTTTAGAAATTTCCTTTTAGTGCGCCTGAAACTGAACAGTAGCAAAGCAATGGGAAAAGAGGGAAATAACGGTAAGAAACTGAAGAAATATCAAGTCAATGCAGTCATGAGTTTATAATTGACTTGTGGTTTGACTTTGTGACTGTCTGTTGAATTTTTTTTCCCTTCAAATCTCAATAATAAGCTGAAATTTGGAATGGGCAACAGATGGGTGGCAAAGTCGCTGGGTGAAATCCGATTGGAAAAGAAGTGAAGGAAAAGCCGGCACTTTTAAACATACAGCGGGGAAGTGGCACGGTGATCCGGATGATAAAGGTAAACTTATGGTTTTCTTAGTCACTGCATTGTATCAAGTAGAGATGGTAATAGGTTAGGTATGAGTTACAGTTACTTTAACGATGTTTGCCTTATTGTAGGTATTCAAACTCAAGCGGATGCCAGACACTATGCCATATATGCAAAAATACCAGAATTCAGCAACAAAAACAGAACACTTGTAGTCCAGTATTCTCTAAGATTTGAGCAAGATATTGAATGCGGTGGTGGTTACATAAAACTTCTTTCTGGATATGTCAATCAAAAAAAATTTGGCGGGGATGCTCCATACAGGTTTGTTACGTACTAGACATATTTCATTTGATCTGTTCCTCATTTGTTTGAATAATTGTCCTCTCTGGCTGACATGATAGATAATACAGGATACGGAAAATGCTCGATTAAGAAAATTATCTGGGAATATACTGGATTGCAGCAGTAACTTTTTGTAAGAGAGATTTAAGTGAGCAGCTTTTAAATCTTAACACATAATGATGGAATGTGATACATAATATTTCATTTTTGGTTTCGCAAGGACAACATGGTGTTTTATGGAAGGGGATTTACCGATACAGCTTTGTAAAAATATATAATCGAGTACAGAATAAATTGAGCACAATGTTGCACTGATTACTTCATTTTTATATATGATCATTTAGCATAAACTCTAAATCATTCCTTTAAGATAACGCACAGCAATTTCCTTACAAGAGATGATGTGT
Organism: Xylocarpus granatum; assembly: GCA_019650275.1. Lineage (NCBI taxonomy): Eukaryota > Viridiplantae > Streptophyta > Magnoliopsida > Sapindales > Meliaceae > Xylocarpus > Xylocarpus granatum. Next base: position 69,221 of record BNST01002102.1, read on the forward strand.
TTACTGAACTTTAGTCACTGAACTCTCCAATTTTAGTTCTTGTGAAAGGGCAATATGATGTGGATTCCTTTTAAATATCTACGTAAAGAAAGTTTCTGAAGATATTTGATTGGGCTGGAAACTATGAAGAATAGCTTTTTGAAAAAAATTGTCTTTTCCATCAATCCAAAAACCTTTCATTGAATTCACATACATAGTTTTTCTAAACTTGTTTCAGTTAATTAATTTATCATATGTTTTAATTTCGTGTTTCTCTTACTCTTAGTTATTTGAAGTTTCTTGCTTATCATCATCATGCTATGGAAATGTCATTGACTAACATATTTTTTGGGGACAGTCTGATGTTTGGACCAGATATATGTGGCTCACAAAAGAAGCATCTCCATGTTATCCTTTCCTACCAGGGCCAGAATTATCCCATCAAGAAGGAGTTGGAATGCGAAACTGACGGGTTAACTCATTTCTATACATTTATTCTCCGACCTGATGCCAGTTATAGCATCCTCATTGACAATCGAGAAAGGGATTCCGGAAGCATGTATACAGATTGGGATATTCTTGCTCCAAGGAAAATCAAAGATGTCAAGGCAAAAAAGGTTTCATCTTGAGCTTGAAACTCAGTGGTGTTAATTGCCTACTCTTGATTATCAATTTTCTCCTTGGAATATATTCAATTAGTTTCTGCTACCTTAGTGAGGATATATTAGGATTTACCCTCTATATCGTAATGAAAATAATCAAGTTCCAGCAAATTTTGTTTGAACTGCTGATTTATGGAATTTGTTTATCATGTTTCACAGCCAGCGGATTGGGATGATAGAGAATATATTGATGATCCTAATGATGTCAAACCTGAGGTATGAAATTTCTCATCCATTTCCTTAACAATTATCCATTCGATTTCTGATTGTAATGCAAAGTATCTGTTACCTTAACACATTTTTGCTGGTTTGGCCTTGTAGGGATATGATTCAATTCCAAAAGAAATTCCGGATCCAAAAGCTAAAGAGGTTAGTAAATTATCTATGCAGCAAAACATATATTCAAACTATGTATATGAATGCTTTCTGGGGCTTCAAGATTGAACCCACCCACTCCGATTGTGCTAGTTATGCCTCCTAAAGACTGCTCCACTTTTTATTATATTCTTTGTTTTCATGTCATTTGTGTTAGTTTTATTTTATGTACCTTTAACTATGAGATCCTGTGCCTATTACTAAAGAGGCAAAAATGAGGAAAAAAATATAAAATAAAAAAATTATGTTTCCTGTTCTCTGGTCAGCCTGATACTTGGGATGAAGACGAGAATGGTATATGGAAAACACCAAAGATACCAAATCCTGCTTATAAAGGTCCATGGAAGCGCAAGGTATGTCAATTCTGATTCTAAATTTGAGATAGAAAGCTTGAAGCTTAAGGCTTAGTTTGGCACTATCATGCTGTTATCATGTGTTGAAAGCATGGCAAATAAATTGTTTAGTAAACACTCATTTTCACTCGATAATTAATATTTATGACCGACTAACACGCTTATACTTAACTATGGTTTGAAAGGGCGGGATCACAACAGTACCAAACAGAGTCTAAATCTTTTTTCTTTTGGTGATTTATAACTTTTTTTTTCTTTTGTGGCACAACAGAGAATCAAGAACCCTAATTATAAGGGGAAATGGAAGATTCCTTATATTGATAATCCAGGTATCCTCATATACTGCTTTATTTATTTATTTATTAAAAAGAGTTAGAATAAAAATTTTCAATGTGGTGTTAAAAGTATCTTTTTCCCTCTGCAGAGTTTGAAGATGACCCCGACCTTTATGTTCTTAAACCTATTAAGTATGTGGGCATTGAAGTTTGGCAGGTATAACTTTTGGACAAGAGGATCAACATGAAAATTTGAGAATGTTTCTACATTGCAAGAAAATTCAATTTTCTCACATTTTGGATCGTATGGTTTTGAGTGCAGGTCAAGGCTGGTTCAGTTTTTGACAACATTTTGATCTGTGATGAACCGGAGTATGCAAAACAAGTGGTAGAAGAAGTATTTGCCAACAGAGAGATGAATCCTGCTCTTTGGCCTTTACTACTGAACAATGATTAAACTACTGTGCCTGATTTGCATTACTTTTTGATATTTCAGATTGAAAAAGAGGCTTTTGAGGAATCTTTTACAGGTATTGCATAATTCAGCTGATAAACTCATTTGAATTAAGTAATTGGAGCCATTGCATGTGGAGGAAGCTCAAAGAGCAAGAGAGGAAGGTGAAAGGAGGAGAAGAGAGAGGGGTTATGATCGAAGACGATGCAAAGATCGCTACAGAGACAAATACCGAAGGGTTTGCTTCTTATTAATTTGCTCTTTTTTCACCTTATTCAGATGCTACTTTTTCCTCTTATTTTTCCAACAGAAATCCTTTCTGCTCACCACATTATTTTTCCCTTTTAAAGAATCTGTGTCAATCTGAACACATTCAACTTTCTTGCGAACTTGGCAGTTTTCTTTCTTTTTTCTTTTGGCCTTCATGTATGGCTTCTAATAGATGACTTGATGACCAAATGCTAGGCAATGTTATCAGATTACGCGCCTTGGGTAGATTTTTATAATATTGTTTGCATTACTACTTGAATGGTTGTAACATCAACATGTTTTCATACATATTGCTGTGCAGAAACATAGATTCTAAATCTAATTTGTTTGTTTTGCAGAATGATCCCCGTGATTACTGGGATGATTATCATGTAAGAATCCACTTTTATTTATTCATTTTATATCTAATTTAATGAGTTATGATGCCTAAGAGAGCTAAAATATTGTTTTCAAACGTCAAATTTCACCTCTTTTTTCCGCTAGTATCCAATTAGAGTCTCTGTGTTCTTGATCCTTAGATGATAGACACTTCGAATTTGCAGCATTTCTGTATAACATAATGGACTTTCCATGTCTTCCGGGAACCATGTGGTCTGTTTATGCATACAAAAACTTCACCAAAATTTTGGAAAATCGAACATCCTGCTTTTCTGCCGCCTTCTTAGAAAAGAGAGTTTCTCGTGTTCTTTTTTTCTCTCTTTCAGATATCAACTCCTCCAGGCAATCAATGAACTGCTGAATCACTGCCGAGCATGGAATCTGACAATTCGTGTTTTGTATTTCTTGCAGGATGAGCTTTGAGATGATCCTCCCCTCCACTCCTCGACTGCAGCACAATTTTACGTGAACAATGGATTTCACAACTGCTAAATCAGCAGCATTTCACCTCAGGGAAGTATAATTTTGTACTGTTTGTTGTACAAGTTTCAGTTTTAACGTTATTTGGAAGCAATAATTTAAGCATCAGTTGATTGAAAAAAACTTGTTTCTTAGATATGAAGCATGGCTTGATCTAGTTTGGGATCTTGTTATTCATGCTATCCATGCTTGCATTTTATGAAAATTTTGTGCTTTCTGAATAGCAGCTTATGTTTTCACATAATTGTGCCTTATATTATATGAATATTTTAATAAATCACAAATAGAGGAGTAATTTTATATCTTTCAATGAAAAAAAAATTATTTTTTGATTATTTTCATAAGAAATATTTGTAATTTTTCATATATAACTCTATCTATTTGTTATTTTAAAAAACTTAAAAATTAAAATTAATAAAATATATGAGGAGATTTTACCATTTAAGCCTTCATAAATTTTTATGTCGCGAAGTTAATTAAAACTATTTATAATTGACATCTTCGTAGATTTGTTTTCTGCAACGTGTCATTTGACGTTACAAATAATAATGTCTATTATAATTTTCATTAATCCCTCAGGGCCACCAAATAAATTTGCATCATATACTGGTTTTGGTAAAGCACAAAATAATTTCAGCCATTGCAGTCTCTTGTTCGAGGTTTCGGTCTTTAATCTCTGATATAACTAACATAATGGACAGGAGAAGGTTAGTTCTTTTATCACTCTTTTTATATACTCGCACTTGTTTTATCAAATAAAAATTAATATATTTAAATTTTTTAAATTTTTGTTATAATTTTTTTAAAAATTTTTTTTCATATAAATGTATCGTATCGGGTTATTTCATGTTTTTTAAATAATATTAACTTCGATCATATTTTTAATTTTTTGAAAATATTTTTTTATATACATATATTATATCGAGCATCATTTGTTTTATAGTAAATATTTTTTAATAAATTAATTTTGTACGAATTAATTTCATATTAATCGCATCTCATTAAAAATTTTAACATATTTAAAATTTTTCCTTTATGTATTTTTTTTAACCTATTCGAAAGGAAATATATAATAAACCAATTATAATAAAATATAAAACTTTGATCTTGAAGGAGGATGAAGAAAATTTTTATAAATTATGTAATTTTATAATTTACGCACATAAATATAGATTTTTTTAATTATATTTTAATTTTTTTTATTGTTTCAATTCATGTAATAGCCAAACTTTCATTATATTTATCTATTAACGATTAATTTTGAAAATTTTATCCTCTTTGATCATTGATTGTTTTAAATTTAATTAAATATATTGATGATATTTTATATTTTATTAAGGAAGCCTATGCCATCAATCAATTATTGTGTTAAATGATGTTAATGGCAAGGAGCTATTGAAACTAGAATGCAAATTTTTAGTTTTACCTCTTGATTATCATCAATTAATTGAACCAATTAGGGATAGAAACATACTTAACAAAACTTAAAAACTCAATTAACTCAAGGACTTGAATGATAGAAGTTTATTTATTTATTTTTATTAGTTTGCATGATACACATGACAAAAGGGTTCAAATTGTAAGTAGATATCTCTGACAGACAGGCAGACTGACTGGCTGGCTGGTTGTTGACTGAAAATTTCAGAGTATGGACCCAAATGAATCTCCTTTCTCTCGCACTCTGACAAAAGATGAAGGAATCTTAAGTTTCAAATGTTTATTTTTTATTAGATAGAATGAATTAGTTCGATGAATTTAAAATAATTAAAAATATAAAATATATTAAATAAGTTTGTGATTGAAAATAAAAAAAAATATATATATATATATATATATTTCTTTTCTGACTAAACTGTCCATGTTAAGCAATGAAAATGACCGGACAATTTCAACAAGTTCACTTTCGGGATCGATTCAGAGGAATATGCGCCATATAACTCTGCTGAGAAGAAAGATTAGAAACTTGGAGGAGGAAGCGGCCGAATTGTCTCAAAGACTCCACATGCTTTTGGTATTAAGTGCTTTTAAATATCTGCTGGTGGGTATAAACACAATGTAATATAATAAGATGAGGAAGAATTATTGTTTTGATGTATGTGTGACAGGCTGACATGGAGGTGAATGGAACTGGAAACAACAATCTCAGCAATTTTCGACAAGAAGTGGAGCAGCAAGTTCAGCTCCAAGAAGGTCAGGATTTATTCCAACTTTAACTTGTTAATTTATTTTGTCTATTTCTCATCAAAATAATTGCATTCCTTTGAGTGTTTTTAGCACTTGAAGTTGTATTCTAAGTTTTAGATTTTCAAATTACAGTATTTTTGGCATTCTCCTTCTATCAAAAATTACAAAGATTTATGTTTGAATGTTTCGTATTGTTAGATTTTTGTTTTCTTTGATGTCTTATAGCTTCTTTTATTTATTCTTTTGATAAAAATTTCTTTAAAAATTGAAAAAACAAATAACTTTTTTTTTCTTTTGACTCACTATCAATATATACTTTAAAAATTGAACAATATTTTTTTGTTGATTTTATAATACATGACTTACTTGAATGCGAGGTGCTACCTTAAAAAAAATATATATATATATATATATATATATATTTATTTATTTATAAAAGCACTTTTATGAGTTTTCTTGATAAAGTAATTTTTTGGCATTAGTTGTTGATGATATTTTTTTTAAAAAAATTAATATTTATGTATTCTCCTAAAGTATAGTTAAAATAAAATTTTAATCCCACTAATTTAAAAAATATTTGAGAAGATTTTATTTTATTAATTCTTTTTTATTATAATTACTACACTAGTCTTTTGATTACACTTAATTATCATGTTTTATTAACCATATTTGCATAGATATTCAAAATTGTATATTTGATCAAATTTTCAAGTGTTTGTCTCTTTTGCTATTTTATAAGAAAAATATTCCGATAAATTTCTACAATAATCAAATTTACTACACAAAAGTTATTACAGAAATACTTTTGTACGAACAATTAAAATCTTTGATAATTTTGAAGTTGTTACTTTTATTGTTTTGTCAAATAAAAGTATTAAATATTAAATTTTAATAAAAATAAATAAATCTCACTAAAAATTGATGTTATTAAACTGTTTTTTTTTCTTGTTCTTAAGGTTTTTAAATAAAATCGCTTCAATGCCAATAGCAATCAAATCTTAGTGCCACAAAAATGAAACCCGACTTCCTTTTTCTTTTTGAACATAAATGGCATATATAAATTGTTTGAACAATGAATTGGCAGCCTTGAATTTTTCAATGGAGGAAGGAATCAGAGAGCTGAGGCAGCTGGTTGAGGAAGAATCAGAGCGTCAGAGCTTTGATCTTGTTGACTCTCAGCCTTCTACTAGCCAAGCTGCTTGCCACCATGAAGCTCAAGATGAAGATAAGGTTGATGGTGTTGATAAGCCAGAAGCCAAGAAACCAGAAGAAAAATGAAAGTGAAAAAACTGATTTTGGCCAACTTTAGAACATTATGATATGGTATGGAACTCCTTTTTTTTGGCTTTGGGTTGGAAGAATAAGGCCAAAAGTACTTTTTTATTTCATTGCTTTTGAACTTTATTTTCAGTGTTTGCTAGAACATTTTCCATAAGCAGAATTCCTTGTGTGAACATATATGCTGGAAATGCTTGAAATAAGAAGAAACTTTGCCTTCCTTTCATGGAATTATAAGCAATTTTCTGCATCATATCGGCTCGAGCAAGTGCTTTTCTAGCTCGTACTCTTAAAAGTTACAACGTTGATGGTACAGATTATAAGCTACCGCCAACTAATGGCGCAGCACTTCAGACTACTTTGGTATGTCAAACGTGCTTTTAGATGTTTACATGCTTATTTCTTTATTTTAAATATATGATGGAAATGAATTCAAATATTTTCTTAAATATATAATTGGAAGTGAGTACAAAATGAATATAGAAAACCCTTTTGCAAATTTTCTTAAATTTTTTTATAAAGACTTTTTATTTCAACTTCATTTTTGATTTTATATATCTATAGCATTTATAATGTAATAATACTTTTTATACTTTCAAATATTATATTTTGTATTTTCTAAAATCTCTCAAAAATTCATATTTCTATTTGATGACTTTCTTCCCTAATTTTTTTTCTCAAATTAAATTGATTTTTTTATCTTATTCATAATTTTTTTAAAATAGCAATCACAATTTTTTTTTAATCTATTTAAGATTGAACTCTTTTTTTTTAATTTTACACTCCTTCCCTTAGGGTTGAGATTATGGCACTTAGATGGTATCTTTCATATAATGTCCACTTACCTTCCCATACTTAACTAATTGATTGTTATACAACCACTTTTTTAACCATTTGATGTAATTTTTTTTATTATTCAAAATTTAAATAACCTAATGTCTAATACATCTATATTATTTTACACATTTTTTCTTCAAAAGAAATTAATATTAGGATAATATCATTTTTTTCCTTAGTATTTAGATCACAATAAGTTTTATAATTACTAGAAAAAAAATTAACCTCTTTCACCAATAGAAAAAAATGGGTGTAAGTAATATTAGTTAATAAACATTAGGTCATTTAGGTTACAAAAAGAAATAGTTGCACAAAAGGGTTATCATTGTATAATGGTCAATTAAGTTTAGGGATGTAAGTGGATAGTATTTGAAATATATCATTTAGATCCAATTAATTGAAAACCTCAAGAATGATATATAAAAGAAGAAATTTTTATTTTATTTTATTTTTTCTGAAAACTTATTATTATTATTATTTTTACATGGATCAACAATAAACTTTAAAATAGAACTTTTTAGACTAAACATTTTACAAGTAAAGATTTTATAAGTAAACTTTTTCATACAATAAAAAAAAACAACAAATTTATGAGTTGTTTGATTTTGACAAATAAATGCCGGTTAAAATTTTGTAATTATCTTAATAAATAAATTTTTTAAAAATTATATTATAAAGAAAAATTATAATAAATTTTATAAAATAAAATAAAAAATTTAACTTTTTTTTATTACTCTATAGGCTCTACCATCAAAAGTTAAAAAATGTAGGCTTTTACAATTTTTTTTAACGGTATAAAATCTTTTTGTCCATCACAATCAAATGAAACAAAAAAATTAAAAAAAAGTAATTATTATTAAAAGAAATACTTTTAACCAATAAAAAAACAGAATGTTTTATAATTTATTCAAGTACGTAGCAACAACATAATTGTTTTTTTAAACCATTGATGAAAGTTCAAAGATTTAATTAAATTGTAAATGTGTAGTATATTAAACAAAGAAAAATTTTATTCGTATTATTCCAAACATCTGTGCTAAATTCATGCCGATATATAAATATAGTTTAAAATTTTAAATAAATTTTATTTGTATACTCATGTTATCTTTTAACAGTAAATATCATCATTGTTGACATCGTAATGTAAAATTATATCAAAACATTAATGTTTAAATGAATTTGCAGGCTGTAAGTATCCTCGCCCTAAAAAATATTATCTTTAAATATAAGTAAATGAATAGTTCTGCTGGCAGCAAAAATTTATCAATTCCTATTTAGTGATTATATAGTTCTTCTACCCACAACTAAACAGTAAGTCTTTACTCTCTAAATTTTTCACTGCTTATCTGATTCTTAAAACATAAACATATTTTTGAAATCCAGTACTTGTTTTGAAAAAAACAATAACTGCTGGTAGGTTCTCAAAAGTAATCAATTACTAAGAAATTGATTTACAGCATATGATAATCATCATCAGACTGATTAGAAGTTAAAACAAAGAGATTCAATCTATGATTCCCATTAATTTGGGGCCACATCTTAACGTTAACCTCATTGATTGTGCTGAATTTAACGTATATAACTTCAAAAACCATAATGATACCCGTGAATGAACTCATTATCTTCGTCGGACAGCAGAACTTGGCCCACGTTGAATCGCAGCTGCTGCCTGCTGTGTTTGGCCGCCAGTCTGACCACCTGCCTCCTCGGGCATGTTCATTGCTTGTGTTACGGCATTCATGACTATCATTACCAGCGGAATCAGATACATCCACTGGAAAAGAGATTATAAAAATAAGATCCAAAGCATTGATGATCTTTTATGCACAATCAGTGTAATTCAGGTTTTCTGGGTTATATTTTGCACATGAAACTGAGACCGAAGCAGATACGAGCAGTTTCTTTGTTGATGAAAACAATTTGCATAAAAACATGAACTAACCTAAATAGATTGGTTTGATTCTATTTCTATATCAATTGCTATTTCAGCAAAGGGTGTTTTCCAGAAAACAATCAAGTGTTTGAATACTTACATATTTAGCCCAGAAGGACCTTTCAGGTGGTTTAATGACTTCGCCCTCTCCATTCTCCCCAAGCACATCTTCAGCAAAAAGTGAAGCTCTGCAATGAACGAAGTAAGACATAATGAAGATCATTCAACAAAATTAAAATATTAAAATAAAAAATTGCAACACTGCTATTTGTTCATCAATGGATGACCAACATTCTTAACAGATCCAAAGGATGCAGCACATAATTAAGCATACATTAATGAGCACGCACATGCACTTATGCCATGCTGCAAGCTAAGCCAAACAATTTAGAAAGCAAGAAAGCTGAAGAAAATTGTACCTTACTGCCTGCTCACTGTTCTTCAGAACTGTGTGCGAGTTGAAAGACCACTTTGCAGGCTGAATATGCCAAGTAAAAACAGGTCAGGAAACTAGTGAAACTGGAAGTCTTCTATCAAGCCAAGCAATTTTTCTAAAGTCTAAAACCTTCAATTTCGGAAATACATTTGTTTTAAGATAAGAAGATACTGACTTCTAAAAAAATCATAATTAAATGAGAGGACATATATTTGGTTTATTTCACTTCACTCATTTGAGAAAAAAGATGGATCCTTGCTTACAATTTTTAATTGCCTAGGATATGAACATGGCCCAGGTGCTCCATAATTGACAGCCAAGATATTGACACCTCCCTGCAACAAAGATAAAAAAGAAAGAAAGAGGATTTATTTTAAGATTAATTCAATAATGACAATAAGGGCAGCAATTCAAATTATCATGTTGTATTCATGTCGGATTGTAATTGTAACATGTCAAATAGAGATCAATTCAAATCCAACTAGTTTAATAATTGTGTCAAGAAATGAAAATCTTGCCCCGACATGATTCATGAACTGTTAAACAAGTAATAATTGTGTCACCTATTTAATATATATTTAATAATCATCCCTCATAGTAAAGTCCCTTTGCGATTACTCTTCAAGGGATTCCCTAACTCCTACAAGTAATGTATTTGCTTCATTCCTTAAGACCATCAAACATCAGTCTAAAACATAAGAAACTCCGAATAATCCTATCTAAATAGCAATCATCCAGATAGTTTGAAATGATAAAATCATCAGAAAGCAACAGGTCGAAGCAATTCATGAACACAAAAACTATTCTAAAGAAAGAACTGTCAACAATTGGAATAAAACTTTGCAACATGAGACATGTAATTAATAGTAGGAAGAGAACAAATAAAACAGTAAAGTGGAAAGTTTGTAATTACCAGGTGTATGACAAAATGCTCATCCAAACTCTCCCGAGGAAGGCATCTCTGGAATTAAAGAAAAAGGAAAGTCAGTGTTGCATGGAATCATAGCTGGGCCAAGCAAATGAAAATCTTTCATTTTTCATTTTTTTCCTTCTTCTCTTTTTGGGGTTGCAGAGAGGAGGATGGGAAGAAAGAGAAGAAAATAGCACCAATACCAGAAAAGTACAACAAAAAAGTATGATAAGCATATATGCCTCGGTGCCAAACCTAGTATTTCTCAAATTACAATGTATAATAGATAATATGTTGCAAACTTGTTTTAGGCTCTATTTGGTTAAAAAGTTGGTGAATTCTTCTATCACATATTGAACTTGGAGTTGTGACAAATTTCAAAGATTGCATAAAAAATAAAAAATAAAAGAATAGTGAATTTAGAGACCCACAAGTGAATGCAAAGTTTCCCCTTTTTCTCCAAATGGCTTTCCCTCTACAAATGAAGGGTGCTGCCTATATTTAACAGTTAGTAATAGCAATCTTTGGATGCACTTTGACCTCCCTTTGTCTTCGTGGAGAAGCTTCAGGGAGGCTGGATCATCTCCTTTTCAGGAGAGCAAATGCTTGTTGAGTATTTCGATTTGATACAAATTCACACCCAAAAAAAAGCAAGCTATGACTGAGTTAAACTTGAAGATGGACTTCTTCTTTCATTTCTCGAAGTGAAGTAAGACCAAGCTCATAAGCTTATTATCCTATCAAGCTGATAGGATTTCCCTTTTACAACCCTATGTTCCGTTATTTTCTTATGATAGAAACAGATATCATTTTAGGAGATTCATTTGGCTGCCTTATGAAATTGTTACTCCAACAAAGCATCACTTCAATGTTAATTACATCTATTTCCAGAACCCAAAAAACCTCAGATAGATAAAAAGCACAAGGAAGAACAACAAATTCAAAATATCTTAAAAAAGATTGAACTGAACTTTGCAAATGTGAAGAAAGAAAACAATAAAATGGCTGGAACAGACATTTTAAATTTGCAAACCTTTCACTTGATTAAGCATATCTCAGCTAACCAATTTTCCAATATTCAAAATTTGTTTCAATGAGTTCTGTTCTTTACACTGCCATATCTTACACGTCACAATAAGTTACTCTGTTTATACACATCCAGATTATTTGTGCTCTTCTCTCTGTTGGTTTCTTCCTTTAAGCCTTTTTTACATATAAAAATTGGTACCCATCTCAAGACAAGATGCCATAAAGTGTTTAAAGTAGATGCGTTTAGAGATCATATCTTGAGCAAAATTGACTGTTTCAGTTAGACCTAATCAACAAAAACATTTGAAATAGTGCAGCTTTCCTCGCAATTCAACCTAAAAGCCACAACATAGGAAATAGTCATCATACATTGCTTTCAACTGACCCTGAGAACAAGGTTTGTTTGAAACACAACCATGTACATATTATTTCACATGATATGAGAATTAAAAAAGAAATACAATTCGCATCCAAGGATAAAACAGAAGTCATTTACAACTTGTGTCAGTGCGCAATCTATGACCTTGAAGCCCTTTCCTTTATAGACAGACCCAATATAACAAACTGATCAGAAGTCGTCAATGCCAAAAGAACAAACACAGAAACAACTTGCTTTACAAAACTTCTTGTAAATTAATGCAAGCATGTGAAAGAGCATTTTGATATAAAAATAATGAATTAATTGAGCAACTTACAGCTTTCAGTGATGAAATAACATAATCCCTACCAGAAGGGCTAGCGGCATTGGATGGCAATCTTATCCTGTAGAAATCATCATCTTGCAGTAGCTTCTACAAAAACAGGACAAACACATTATGTAATTGTAGAATACCAGCCTCCCAAAGAAGCAAATAATAAAAAAAAGATGTTGTAGCATGCAGGATTACTTTAAATTTCTCCTTCTCCATTTCGGTAAAAGCATTTCTTGAAAACCGCAGCTTTGTTAGTGTCTGTAACAAAAAGATTTGCATATAACTCAGAAGCTGATTGATTTTTCATGTAGTAAGCAAAACTTAAGGTCCACAGCAGTAGAACAGTGAAAAGAAAGTTAGGTATTTAAAGATACTCAAACTAAAGTAGACCAATTAAAACTAGTCACCTCATATTATATCCTTAATAAAAAAAATAGATAATGAAAACAAAAAAAATCCATCAAAGAAGCTAAGATTTTCTGCTTCAGTATCCCATATTTTCTCAACAATCAGAGAGAGAAACAAACAGAAAGAAGATCTTTCCTTTCTTAATTGCTAATGTATTATTCTCTTTATCAAGCAAAAGTCCTGTGAGATTCTCCCCCTCTCTTTTTATACATTTTGAATTTAAAAATATGCAACTAACTATTAGATCTGGTGAGAAAACGGTGCTGAACCAGCCCTTTTGACATGGATTCAATTCACCGCCCACGACAACTACTTTGGCTAAAAATGATAGTGCACCCAAATGCTTCTATTTTTAGGTAACAAAAACAGTAACACATAATAAGACATGGTCATTCTCCACTGTCAAATTAGCACACTCTAGTCTAGAAGTCCCTAAGGACACAATGCCAATGTATGAAAGAGTTAGAGAATTTTCCATAGGAAAAACCCTTTTTCCTTCAGTCACCCATCGCAACCAAACAAAGGAGTAGGAGGGTGAATAGCGCCCATTCTCTCCTACTGAAGCAGTAATCAAATTTCACTTATATTACTTTGAACAGCTCACTAACTATAGTTTCTTCAATTAAACTTTTCAATGATTTGACAAAAATCGATCCACTGCCTACCAGTGCGTTTGGGAGTTCCTCTACCAGAAATCGCTTTTTGAATAAAAACTACTATAAAATCACTTTTCATAGAAGCAATTTTTAAAAAATAACCTAAAACTGCTTCTTTATCCCCAAAGAAAACTTCTATTTTCCAAGCGGACAGTACAGAATGAATATGAAACCGCTTTTATCTTCCAAATCAGTGTTTATGCTAGGTCCCTTAAACTCAAAACATTACACAATCCAAAAGCAATAGAATTCTATTTCTTCGCCTCAACTAAACAAACAATAGCAAAAACGACAAAAGGTAAAGCAAGAAACGGCACAAAAGCGACAAACCTGACCGCCGTGACTCGAAGTCTTGAGGCGAGCGGAGAAAGTACCCGCAGGAACGAAATCCTCATCGCCAAAAGCGTGTTCGAGAGGGAATTGGATCTTGGAGTCAGACTCCTGATCCGCAAATCTCCTCCGAGTCGTCGATCGGGAGGTGGCGGACTCAGGGGACTTCGACTGAGGCTGCGATCCAACCTCAATGCCAAATTCCTCGTCGTCGACGAGAAGTTCATCGGATTCGAAAACTGACGCAGAAGAAGAAAACAACAAAAGAGTGAAGAAGAAAGCGAAGGGAGAGAATTTCTTCATCGTTATCTTTTCCTTCTTTATTTCCGTTCCTTGTACAGTTAGGAGCTCGTCGTTTGGGTTATTTGGAGTGAAATCCCCGAATTGTTGGACCTATGCGGCGTCGTTCTGATGTGATGGCGTTAAATGAGTGAACCGTAAAATCAAGAAGGGCCGGCCCAAAATCCCGGTCTGATCGTACAACGCGTCTTTAATACTTAAAAAAATATATAAAAATAATAATAATAGGATCGTATAAATACATTTAAAACTTTAGATTCATGATAAAAATATATAAAAAAAGCTTAACATATAAGAATACAAGAGAATATAATCTGAAAAATATTTAACTAAAAATATAAAAAAAAATGAATACTTTATGTATTAAAATTATATTTAGTATTGCGTAGTGAAAAAATTATGAATTAAAGAAAATAATATTTAAATTTATAATAATTAAAAGAAAGTCAACCAAATCTAAAAGTTTACTTTTAGTTTGAAATTTAATTTATGGCAATGGTAAAACAAAATGAAAAGAGATATTGTGTAAAATTTAAAACATTTGACTTTGATTTGATATTAACAATAAAAATTTAATTTGTAAAAAATAAAGGAAACTAGAGAAAAAAAAATCTAAAAAATGTTATTCCATGATCAACTAGTCAAAATTCTTAATTAATTTAAAATTGAAATTAATAATTTTAAAATTTTTACTATTTTTAATGCCATTTCATAGTTAGTTTAGGAATTAATAAGTTTAGAATTTTTTAAAATTTTTATTTATATATTTTATTTTTATAATATTAATTAACCCCACAATTTTTTTGTTATTAATTATATTTAATTATAATATAAATTTTAGAATGTATAATATAAAATTTAATTTATAACTTATAAAATAATTATTTAGTATTTTAATGGAAAATGGCCCGGAGGTGGGGCGGAGAGGACTAAACCGATCCTTGTCCCATTAATAAATAGGCAATTAATTTCTTTCCACTCCCCATAAATTCAACTGAATTTTTCCCATTAAGGCCGGGTCCCCACCCAACCCATTGCCATCACTAGAAAGAAGGCATCCATCCTTTAAGGAACCAAAGTTGGGTTAAGAAAACATAGCAGTTGAGCAATCCGTGCACGAATTAACATTTCCAAGTAAATAGTGGTATGATTCAGTCCAAAAATGACCAGGGTAACAGGACCAGTCAGACAACAATCACAGAACCAACATTTTAGAAACTTCAAACCTACCAGCATCATAGTCACGCAAGGGCTTCCAAATTCTGTTTCCGTTACAAGTAAAATAGATATTGAGCAAATAAGGAGAGCCAACAAAGCTTGCATCTTCTGCAAGGAAGCATTTTTCCGTTACACGTTTTTTCTTCTTTCTATTTTTCTTTCTCAAACATGTTGAAAGTGAGATTTGGTTATGAAGATGAGAAAGGAGCTACACTACACAATATAAGAACAATCAACAGAAGGTTTACTCGCCTACTATAAACCCCGGCGACACTCCAGCTGCTTGGTGTTCTCTAGTAATACCTGCCAAGCAATTTAATATTAATCCCCTAAATAGACCTATAACTGGTAATGTCTTTTTGGCAGCCAATTATGAAGCAAGTAAACATATGGACACTAATTGGAACAGTCAACACTCAGGTTATTCAAAATAAATTCACATAACAAGAAGAAGACCGAATACATAAACAGCTATCAGCAAAAATTTCCTTACTTCTCGAATGTAATTTGCTACAGCCTTGCAGCCTTCAATTGCAAGTTGCATGACATCTTCAAAGGTATCAATTGGTAACTTAGCATCCATCTGCACCCAATAAGCATAATTAAATGAGAGGTCTATAAGTGAAATTTGACTACATAATTGGGGAATGTCGCTAATCAACATATGAATAGCGTCAACTATAAATTAATACTGATGAACAAAAAAAGGATAGAATTCAAAAAGTCTGGATTAAGTTTTATGGCTAAAAAATAATATAGCATCACATAAAAGAACTAGTAATAATGGAAGTGCACAATAAAACTAGGAATCTGCATTTCTTGTCCAAAATAGTTGTGATGGAGCGTAATATGTTATATTATAGTTTGATAAAAGTTTAAAAGCTCTTAACCCAATATTAACCATTTATTAAATGATAAAGAATGAATTCATGCAGGAAATAATTGTGATGGCATGAAAGGAGATAGATCTAGTATGAAAAATGGCTGATAGAGATTCAGCAATTAAGAGGTGGAATTGCAGTAAAACAGAGCAGGTATATTAGAGAGAGTTAATTTTCACTCTATCTGAAGAAAAACAAGTTATATAGATAATAACGATTTAACACATTGTAGCGTGGTGGAAGATGCCTTGCCCTTCATTTTATTACTATGTCAACCAGGGTTTTGTGGTTAATTGGTTAAACAACTTTTAATAACATGCCACATAAAAAATTTCTCATGAAGACAATAATAGTAATAATATACAGCATAAACAAAACAGAACAGTCCATTTAAACAACAAACTTGTTATAAAGATGAGATGCAGCCACACTTCTCTAGATTACATATTTGAAACTAAATTGATGTATCCAAAACATTCGTGACTGCTGAAGCACTGTAAGAGAAAGCACGGATTCTAAGTACCAGAAGAACAAGAAAACAAAATTTAGAAAGACCTGAAGAAGGGTGACTTTGTCTAATGTAGGTAGAATGCCTACGGTGACATCAGGGCCTCCAGCACTATCTTCAACATAATTCAAATCTGGCATATGACAAATCCTTAGTATGATCATCTTGGGTACAAACTTTTTGGGGATACCATGTACAAATTAACAGAAAAACAAAAGCATATATGCTTGAAGAAAGGGATAGAGGGAAATGGATTTACCAAGAAGTGGAGTGCAATTGAGGTATCCGCTACTACATGAGGTAACAAGATCACGCATTGGAATCCCAGCATCTGCAAGGGCTAATGCTGCTGCATTAATACATGCAGATCTTGTCCCTGCAGACAGCATATTTCCAAGTCAATGAGAGATTTTTCTATTTCAAAAGATGAAATCCTCACATCAATGTTGAAGTAGAAAAAAAGGGAAATGAAAAGGAATGATACAAATACACAGTAAAGCAAACAGGGTGAAAGAGCGAGAGGAGAATAAAAATTGGTATCATAAAAGAGCTTGTTGTCATTGGGTTTTTCATAGGGACTTGTGATTGAACTTTGATTTACCTCCATCTGCTTGCAGAACTTGTACAAAAATATCTATCTGCAAAATTCATAGATAAGCACTTAGAAAACAAATATTGTGTAGGAATTAGGAGACACTTGAAGGATTTTTGGAAAACCTGGGATCGAGGCATTAAATGGGTCAATATGCATGCTTCCATAGTTTGGCGAATAACCAATGATATCTCTGTTGATCGCCTGAGTGTATCAGAAAAACATTAAAAACACTGATGTTTGAAAGAACAAATAACATACTACCATGAGCAAGATGCATACATTAAGCTACATATAATTGCCCAGAACCGATCAAAAGTATTTTTAAGCTCTAAATTTCTTCCTAACCTCTAGTTCTATAATGAATCATCCCCTAGATGTACTACTCCTATTTTTCTAGATAGTCCTTCCCAACAAACCAGAAAATTGACCACTGTTTAAGGCATGCTCAATGAACCTCATGTAAATGTATTACAGCTCTAATTTAAATTAATATTTTTACTTTTACACAAGTATTTGGTTCATTTTTCACATTGACCAAACTATAGACAGTCACATAAAGAATATCCTTCCACACACTCTTAACCATCACAAACTGTAGGGTGAATATTTCTTTCTGCATGTTCTTTCATTATGAAACAACACTCTTCCTACATTTGAGCAGAAAGTCCTCCTATGCATGTAGTCCATTTTCTTCTCAACATAATAGGTATTACTATACCAGTGAATGTATGAAAAATATAGTTTTATTAACATTTCAAAAGAAAATTGCTGCAACCTGTCACCCTTTGGTTTTCTCATACGATCTCCGGTGCTAAAATTAGCCATGCTATACTCACAGCGTACCTATTATATTTACAAACACAAATTATAAGAGCATTTCTAATCAAAACAACAACAAATAAGAAAAAACAAACATTGAGAATGTTACCATTGCTTGGTCACTCATTTGCTGGCTCTTATTTTGTACCTAGAAACACAACAATGTATTAAAACAAAAGGTAGCATGAAATTGTAAACCCAATTAATATATTGCTTAGTAATTTATATGCATAAATATAATGAAAATATAGTTTACCTCTCTGGGGCCGTAGACAGCAGCAATGACTTTAGTATTACCCATTTCAAACACAGCAGAACTGAAATTTGAAAAGTAAATTAAAATTTAATATCATTCAAGCTGATTATTAGCGAACATATTGAATCAAAAAATTGAATTAGTTAAGGAAAGATTGGAGCACCCGTCGGCTTTGGCAACAGCACCAATTTCTGCTCGAAGTTGCCTCATCTGAGATGCGGAAATAAATACGAAATTTGATATTCCAAAAAAGGTGAAAAAAAATTAAAATGAGGCAGAGATAGGTATACTTCAGTTGGGCGTCGACCGTCCAATCGAAGGCCTTCGGGGCTCACGTATTCCATCTCTATCTGTCAGTGTCAACTATGCTGCGAAAGAGAGCGAGAGGACGACCACTATTTTCAACACAAATTCCAAAACTAAAACTTTTTCAAGTAGGTTCGATTCAAACGCAGGATTAAGGAAACTTTAAAAACCAAAAACCATGTTTAGAAGTTCAATCAAGAATTCGAATTTCAATCAAAATTAGGAAATAGAACAGGGAGTCTAGATGAAAGTCATCGACTTAAATTCATTAAGGTTTCTCTATATTTCCGCGACCTTAAGAGAGACACACATAAATCACCGTAACAACTTCTTTGACGGAAAAATTTTAACAAAAACCTGTTATGCATAAAAATAATCAAATAATGAAGCAAAGGATTTCGTACTTCGTTGAAGATTTGAGGTTTTTCACTATTCCAGTTCGTGGTTTTCAATCAACTAACCAAGCAAGATCATATAGCGAGCAATAAGAACAATGACTAATACGGGAAAAAGTTATGGAACCTGCAAGCTTCGTGATAGAGGAAGAACCGAAGAAGGCCGATAGTACAAAGCGTATTTAAGGTCCCGCACGGTTAGGAGCACCGGCCATTTCAAAAACCTACCTAAAAGCACTGCGAGCTCTAAAACCACCCAAACACATCTGGTAAATTTTTTTTTAAATAAAGGCCCAAATACCTATTTTCTTATTTTCAGTTAATTTAAGTCTAAAATAATTTTAAAAAATTATTATTATTTATAATATTTTTTATATATAAAAATATTTTTTTCAAATTGGTGGCAATATGCATAGTGGGATGTTATTTTATCATTTTCCGTATCATGTCTCGTGGATGTTCTTAAGTTGGTATTGTGGATATGTTCAGATGCCGGTATAATCTTTCACATTCTTCTGTAGAGATTCTCAGTTAGTTTATCATCTCTGAGTTTTCCTAACCTCAAAGAATTAATGATTTTTCCATTTTCTAATCTCGTTTGAGTATAATATAGTTATTGGACTCTCGAGTGAGGCCACTTCTCTCGGACCGCCAACTGCCCATGCAGGTCTCACAGGTGCATAATATTCTGATATGTGTCAGAATTGTGCCACGTGAAAACAAAAACTCTGATATGTGTCACAATTGCTACCAAACACATTTTTCAATCTTGAATAGACACCAATTTAGGATATGTTTTAAAAACCCCATTTTTAAGTCAATAGCAAACAGACTTTTAAATTCTATAAGGAGTTATTTTGTCCCCTAGGCGGTCTCTAAGGCCTAAGATCGAGCATTGGATTTTAGTGCTTGTCTGAAATGAACTGCAATGCCAACGAATCTTTTTTAGTTCTTCCGTTTTTTGGATTACATGCACATGCCATGTGTTTAGTCATATTCGATTCTTTGAAACAAATAATTTACAGTTCTGGTTGAATGCCATGGGAATTTAACTTCGTCATTTAAATCCTAGTGTTGCATGTTATTAATTGGGCAAGCATGGTGATTGAACTGAATATTGCTCGCAGTGTAGTTGCTAATTGAGGCAGAGGCTGGTGAAATTTTGCTTCTTATGTTCTCCTCTTTGTATACGTATGTGTGTATAAAAGTGGTTTTTGGGTGTTTGTGTTGAGGAGTATCTACGGTATTAACAATTATGTTGCTCTTTGCAATACTTGAACTTTGGGTTCAATTTTTCCTGCGGTCTTTGCTGTTTTTCTTTTCTTTTTCATTTTGTCTGGAAATAGTCACTAAACAGTTTTTGACTTGTATGCTCCATAGATTGTGTTTGAAACGGATTCAAATTTCGAGTGTTCGCACTAGTATTGAAATAAAAAGAATTGGCGAGATTAATCCAAAGCTATTTTATAATGCATGCAAACATAGATTTTCACACGAGGAAGTATGGGTTTAGGCAACAACTCTATACTCCTTGTGGCAAGAAAATTCAAGAAACTCTAAATGATACCCATTTAAGATAATAGACATTGGAGGGACTGCTCAAGTATACTCTTTGCACATCATTTTTACTTCATACTTATGCAATGAGAATTTTTAACATGAAATTATGCAAGTGCTTGTAATTTAGGAAATTATAGATGAAGAAGATGAGAAGATATAGGAACTTAAGGAGTTAGGAGATGAGATATATAGGGCTATTATTATAGCTTTGAATGAATTAAATGAGTATAATCCAAAATTAGAGATTTATCATTCACAAGCTCTAGAACTTTAAAAAAGAGAGAAGGTTATGTTAAAGAAAGTTATTGATTATATTGCAAATGATATCAAAAAATAAGAACAAAAGCGTAAGTAAATATTGTATGCGATTGATTTATGTTAGTGTTTTATTTGCTATATTTGACATCAAATTATGTATATAATTGTTGTTTTTTTTGTGAATAACATAACAATTTGAAAGTTTTAATTGTATATAAAATTTATTTAAGCCTTCAATTTTTATTAAAAAATAATTTATATTAAAATTTTATGATATATTTATTTTTATATAAAAATATTTTAAATAATAAAATTTTTTAATATTATCTTAATTTATTTTTATTTTAAAAAATTTCATATAATAAAATTATATTTTAAATATAAATTATAAATCTTACATAAATCATTCAAAATTAATTTATTATATATATATTATTAGAGCGAAAGTAAATAATTTTTTACAAAATAAAATTATCAAAAATAGTAAATATTCAATAAAATTTCATAATTATTATTATTATTATCATTATTAATGATTTGAAGTTCGCAAAGAAAATAAATTCATAATGGAGCATTTTCCTTTTAATTTTTATTCTAAACGTATAAAAATTTAGGGACCTAAATGATAATATCCATCTAAAAATTGCATTGGTAAATTCTATCCCTACTCTCCACCCTTCCGTCGCTCACTTCAGTAAAATCCCTAAACCCTAAATCCTCACGCACATTACGGCCATGGCTTCTCTCAGTCTCTGCCTCTCCCTTCCCGCCACTCCCAAAATGCTAACCACCAATTTCACCCCACGCTTACCTTCCTTACTCAAATCAACGGCCAAGTTTTCACCCCTCAAACCCAAGGCCATCACCGCCGTGAAAAGCTCCGCAACTCCAGCCACCGAGCGCTTGATCTCCGCCGTCGCCTACACTCTCCCGTTCTTCAACTCCCTCCAGTACGGTCGCTACCTCTTCATGCAGTACCCGAACCTGGGCCTTCTCTTCAATCCGTTGGTTCCCCTGCTCAGCCTGTACAGGTCCGTACCGTACGCCAGCTTCGTCGCGTTCTTCGCGCTTTATCTGGGCATCGTACGAAACCCTAGTTTCAGCCACTACGTCCGGTTCAACTCCATGCAGGCCGTGACCCTGGACGTTCTCTTGGTGGTACCGCTGTTACTGACCCGGATTTTTAACCCGGGTCGCGGCGGAATCGGATTCAAGTTGATGATTTGGGGACACAATGCGGTTTTCGTTTTCAGTTGTTTTTGTTTTGCTTATGGTTTGGTTTCTTCTTTGCTGGGAAAGACTCCGTACTTGCCATTTGTTGCAGATGCTGCCGGTAGGCAAATGTAGGTCCGATTGTCTTGACCTTTTCGGAAGTTGTGTACAAGCGGGTTGCAGCGGGAGGAATGGTGGATTGGGGGGAATTGTTGATGTGATTTTGCTTTGTATAAATTTTGTGTTTATTTAAGATGCAAGGACAATATTTGAAGAAATAAAATTTTAAGTAATTTTTTTGAAATAGTTAAAATATTGGGGCCTTTTTAATTTTTGACAATTTATAAGTTTTATTAAGGTGGACGAATGATTTTTAGGGCAAATAGCTTACTTAAGCGAGAGAGAGAATCATGGTAACTAAGTAACTTTCTAGTTCATTGGTGGGAAACTCCCACTAGCTTTCCACTTGAGTTCGATTTTTCTTCAATTATTTATACAATTAGAGATTATTCAATTTTTAGTTATTTGAAGTTTTTTTTATATAAAAAAAAACAACCTAACCTGGGGTTCCAATTGATATAAATGAATTATGTGTCTAGTAATGGAAAAAGTAAAAATTGGGGGATCCAAACATTATTACCCGTTTAGATTCGTGGCTGAACCATGTTCAGCATTCCCTTTAAAACGAAGCCTTCATCGCATCAGGTGAAACTAGTCGTCGGTAGGAAATCACTAGACTCTAATCTCATTCTTTGGAATCCCATCCCATTTTCGAGATTTGTGTTCACTGCTTTTTCTGCCCAAAAGCTAAAATGGCTTTCAGGTGAGACAAAATATGATGTTTTTGGTCTCTCTCTTTCTCTGTTTTCAAAGTGATTTTTTATTCTTGTTTTTTGAAATCATGCTATTTATTAATCCATTTGAAAGTTTGGTATGCTAGTACGTGTTATACAGTAATTGCTATGTGTTGTCACTGTTGGATTATTTCTGCTGATTGCATATTTTGGTGGAAATTTTGTTTCTATTTCCATATTTTTCCCAGTTCGGTGAAATTACGCTATTGTTAATGCAGGCTTTACGCTCCCTCTTCTTAAACGCATTGGGGTACGGTAGTTGATATTGAGCCCCTCTGTATTTGATTTTGGGGTTTAGGTTATTGGCAATTAAGAGTTCAATTGATTGTTAAAATAATGACAAATATGTAAAACTGCTGTTGTTTTAGTTTGTTTAGGATATAATTTGGTTTTGCTGAATTCAGCATGAGGTAATGATTTTTGCTTGTACTGTGGTAATTAGTTGGTACTTGACGATGGCTAATTTTTGTGATTTTGGATTGATGATGTCTAGTGTGATGTTCCATTGAACAAGGGAGATTGAGGTGAATTGAGCCATTCTTGATTTGAAAGCAGTAAACTGAGGCCAATGAATATTTGATTAATTGGTATTTACTTGTTGATCTCTCCAATCTCTCCATTTTCTAGTGAAGTTGCACTTTCTCTCTATTAGACACCCTGGGAAAAGCATTTTCTTGCCTGGCAAACAGGATTGTCATCACTTCAGTCTTCACTTTGACAAGAAGAAAACATTCCAGCTATGGGTTTCGCTTCTTGGTCTGTACTTTCCACTCATTTCAGTTCTTATCATTTTTTTATAAAAAAAATAAAAAATCTAACTGTTATCTGGAATTTCAATTATTTGTTTCTGAAACACATAACATAAAATTTTTTTTCTGGTTTTGTCTCCATTTCTTTTGATTCTGAGAGTATAATTTTGTCTTATTTAATTTTTACCGCAAGAATTTTGATGTTGATCTTTTTTTTCTTTAATAATCTTTTTAATTGAATATACATATAATGAGATTGGTTTCAATGTTTAGACATAGCATATTGTTTTATTCATCCTTCTTATGTTGGCAGTGAGATATAACTGTGATATATCTTAGCACACATGTCAAGGGTTTTTCTTCTAAAGGCAGTTTTGATTGAAAATGCTTTCTATGAATGAGGTTTAGCATTTGGGAATTTGGAGAAAGTGAATTCGAGCAAAAGCATTTATAAAATGCTTTCTGATAAGATAATTACTAGTGCTTTTCTAAGAATTACTTGAAGAGGTGTTGATCTAGAAAATACTTTCTAAATAGCACCCATCAATATCAAGTCCTTGTGTAAAAAGTATGCCAAGATTTATGCTCTCCCTTCATCCCCCGCTTTTTTTGTATCTTAATAAGTGTTCAATCTATTTTTATCTGTAAACTATAAAATTGACATGAAGAAGTTTAGACTTTTTGGAGGTGCTTGTAGAAGCGTCAAGCACTCCCAAAAAAACTATTCCTGGCTTTAATTTCCTATTGTTCTTCCTATTAGCCATATGTTGTGCCTTATTCTAATAATTTCTTTCTAACAGGACATTTGCTGGACACGTTGGCATTTTAGTTCTGGGTATGTTCGTTTGATAAAGATATAGATGAATAAAGCTTTGGTACACTAGTCGTGGAAATGCTATAGATCAGTCCGATGTGTGAATGTTTTGTTTTAATGGCACTAAGATTAGGTAGGAAAATACCAATACATTGCTGCCTTTTTAAGGGCAGCTATTCAATGGGATTACTTGTGACTTCCGCTATTCAGAAAACTATGTTAACAAACAGTATTTTTGGAAGTTTTCGACTATCAGATGCATTATGTAAATGTTATCAGCCTCTGACTCTTCAGTGCTTTTCCAGTAGTAGTGTTCAGCAGGAAAAATTATGTTGGGAGGGTTCCTCTCATGGAGTTCTGTCAAGGAAGCTTGAACTTGCATTGAAGAATCATCAAATGGATGAAGCATGGGAAACTTTTAATGACTTAAGAAGATTATATGGTTATCCTGAGCGTTGTACCGTAAATAGGTTCATTACTGAATTGTCTTACTCATCTGAGTCGCACTGGCTGTGTAAAGCATGTGATTTAGTTTTTGTAATAGTGAAAGAAAAATCAGATTTATTTCAGCTTGATGTCCTGGCTAAACTGTCCCTCTCTTTAGCAAGAGCTCAGATGCCTATTCCTGCTTCAATGATACTCAGACTGATGCTTGAGCAAAAGAATCTACCTTGTATGAATGTGTTGCAGTTGATTTTTCTGCATATGGTGAAAACAGAAATTGGTACATGTCTTGCATGTAATTTCTTAATTCAGATGTGTGATGTGTTCCTACGTGTAAGTGTGAGTAATTGTGCTAAGCTGACCAAACCTGATACAAAGATCTTTAACATTGTGCTTCATGCTTGTGTGAGATTTGGATCATCACTTAAAGGCCAACTTCTTATGGAGCTGATGTCACAAACTGGTGTCGTTGCTGATGCTCACTCAATTATTCTCATTGCACAAATTCACGAAATGAATGGTCAGAGGGATGAGCTGAAAAAGTTTAAAGATTACATTGATCAAGTATCATCTCCATTTGTTCGCCATTATCAGCAGTTTTACAATAGTTTGTTGAGCTTACATTTTAAGTTTGATGACATTGAAGCTGCTGGTGAGCTTCTACAGCATATGAATAGATATCGGGAGTTCATTCCTGATCAGAAACTTAGGAAAGACTTGCTAAAACCATATCTTGTTCCAATAGGATCGCGCAATCTCAGGAGTGGATTGAAGATACAGATTATGCCTGAGGTGCTGGAGAAGGATTCTGTTCTCCAAGTGGAAGGTAAGCAAGAGCTTGTTCTCTTCAGAAGTGGAAAATTGATCCTCAGTAACAGGGCTCTGGCCAAACTCATTAATGGATACAAAAGACATGCAAAGATCAGCAAGCTTTCAGAGCTCTTACTTAGCATTCAAAAGGAATATAATTTGTTTGGAGGATCTAGTTTGTGTTCTTTTGTGATCAATGCTTTTATTCAATTAGGTTTGCTGGAGACTGCTCATGACATCTTGGATGACATGGAATTGGCTGGCTATCCCATGGATTCTACTACATATATGTCTCTTCTGACAGCGTATTACAAAGTAAAGATGTTTAAGGAGGCAGAGGCACTGTTAAAACATGCAAGAAAGGCTGGATTGGCTATAAATTTGTCTAACAAGATGTTTGCCTCTGCAAGTCTCTCAGGGGCACCAGATAAAAATGCTCCATCTACAAATTCATTGGCTTTGATGGGTAAATCAGGCTTGGCTGAGTCCTTAATTTGCGAAATGAAAGAGGAGGCTGCTCCTTCTACACTCTATGAGTTAAATTCTTCTATTTATTTTTTTTGCAAAGGAAAAATGATAGGGGATGCTTTGAAGATATATCGAAGAATGCAAGAGAAGAAAATCCAACCCACAGTGCAAACCTTTTTTTATTTGATATATGGATTTTCTTCTTTGGAAATGTATCGTGATATTACAATCTTGTGGGGGGATATTAAGAGGAAGATGGAGAGTGGAGTTTTGGTGGTTAGCAAGGATCTATATGAGATCTTACTGCTGAACTTTCTTCAAGGTGGTTACTTTGAGAGAGTGATGGAAGTCATTGGCTACATGAAAGAGCAGAATATGTATGTAGATAAGTGGATGTATAAAAATGAGTTCTTAAAGCATCACAAGCATCTCTATAGGAGGTTAAAAGCGCCAAATGCCAGAACTGATGCCCAAAGCAAGAGGCTCGAATATGTTCACGCCTTTAGGAAATGGGCTGGCATTGATTGAAGTTTAGTTACAAGTTTTTCTGTAGATGTAGTTGAATTCAAGGTTCTTACAGACATAGCCTTGCAAATGCCCATCTTTGACTTACCAAGCAACGGTTTTAGCTGCTGGAGCTGAAGGTTTGTGATCTGGATTGAGATGTGGCAGAGTAGGAAGACTTCAAGATCGGGCTGAAGCTCTAACCTTTACCGTCCTCACAGTTGAAAGAAAAAAGAAGTAAAATATTGCCAGTACTAGATACTTCTTATCACTCATTCAAGATTCTGTATATTGTTGTGTATTATTGATTCATAGAGGTTTTTTTTTCTTGTCTACTGTGAAGGTAAAAATGCCTCTCTACTGATGGCAGGGGGAGGGGCTGCTTATGTTATCTTCAAGCATATGAACGTCGGTACCATTATTTTAAGAAGCAGAGTGTCTTTTCTGTGATTGATTAGTTACGATATTATGCTGGTGCCAAGTTTTTTTAACTTTTGCAATCTCTTTTTTCCTCTAAAAATGTTTGCTATGAGTTTAAAGAGGGATTTTATATCATAGTGATTGAACAATTAAAAGTTTTGCCAAAATTTTCTGTTTATGGTTTTCATTATGAGGGGTTTTGTATTTTATCATTTTGTGTATAAACTGACTAAAATTTTGTGTTTCAAGTTCCATGATTCCCTTTTTTAACCAATCTTATTATGTGATATGGCTATTTTAACAATCCTGTGACTTAGCATCTTACTTCCTGCCTGTTTTAGTTTGCGAAATGGATTGGGTGAGAAATAGTTTAAATTATCTAAGCTGTCTGTGACTGCAGCTAAGCTTCCCTCTATTTTGCTCTCTCTTTTTCATTTCTTCATTCACCTAGCTTCTTTGCCGGTTGCTGGGAAAAGTAGCAATGCAAGATACACTTTCTGAAATTATGTCCAGTGAGCAGCTAATTTAGTCATTTAACTCTGGGTCCTGTTAAGTATGGTTTGAACATATGACCAGAATATGTTAGCAGAATCAGAGTTCCAGACCCTTGGTTTTATTTCAATTGCTAGTCTATGTTGTGTTTGTAATCCTTCTCACTAATCTTTTTTCAAGTGATAAAATTGTTTCATTACTAGATTCAATAATGAGCTAGCTGCAGCTGCGGAATAACTTGTATTGAGAAGAATGCTGTATGAAACTGGGGCCAGTGTCTTGTCTACTGAATAGCATTGTTACCTGTGAGAGGGAGGGGGTTGACATTCAGAAAAGAGCAAAAAAAAGAATATTGTTTGGTATTGTTTTGAAAATGGTGTTTTTGAAAACTAGTTTTGAAAATGAAGATGCTGTTTTCAAGAGTGGAAAATGTGTTTGATATTAATTTAACAAAAGAGAGAGGGTTGTTTGGAGAGTCGTGATTTTCTCTGAGAATGCATTTTGTTCTCTATTTTCCTGAGCAGCTACTGGAAATTTCCTTTTTCCAAAACAAAACCCCAGTTTTGAATACTCAACCAAACGAAATTTTTGAATCATGTATACTTAACTTTCATTGGTGAAGTTGAGGCATGGACTGGACTGAAAGCACTTTCGGACATCAAGAAGACAATCAATTAATCTTGTATGGTCTTCTCATCATTCAGGTAAAAGAAGCGGAACTAAAGAAAGCTGACGTTGTCGTAGGTGTCTGTTGAAGGCAGGCCTCTTACATCAATATTTAAAGATGACGTTGTGCCCCTTCGGGTTAATACATTCTCAAAATTGGTTTTCAGTGATCTTCTTCTTGGTGATTTTCTCATGTCTGTAATTTGTTTGGTTGTTTAGGTGAGGAAATCTACATTTGCTTGATCAGAATATGGACTGGTTCTTATCTCGTGCATAGCCGCGTGCGTTAGTACCGCTTCTTTTTCCACAACTTTCAACGTCCAATTACTGGAACACAGCTTGAGCTACGGTTTTGTCCTGTGCACAGTAGGCAAGCAAATTTAGCTTCTTTTTACGCTATCTCAAACTACCAATTCCTGAAGCTCATTCTGGGATTTGGCACAACTAAACCCTATTAGGTTCGGATAAAAGGCTAAACAACTCGTGAGATCTGGCTAAGACGAAACATCTCGGTTTTACTAAAGAATAATTTGAATTAGAGTAATTCTAGATATGTCAAAAACCTATCCCAACAACACATCTAAAATTTTGCTCACTCGTTGTATATACATAAATAACTTTAAAAACTGTAGAATTTAATTCTTTAATAAATGAATATCACCTCTCTTATCATGTCATTTATACAAAGATCATCACATTGCCCAATTTAAGATAGAATCCATTCGTGGAACACTTCAAAAGCTAAAACATTGAAACAGCATCAAAATTTCAGGCCCAGAATTTAATAAAATGCCATCATCAGAAACTGTAATTCCTCGCCAATCATGCACAACTGTCAAGAGATTTTTAAGATATTACAAGTAAATAAAAGAAAGAACTCTCCAAGACCAGCTCGTCGCAGAGGTAACTGCAGTTAAGCCTAACTCTTAATTCATACAAAGTCAATGTATACAAAGCCTAAATCCCAGACTGATGCCATAGAGACAAACACTTAAACAATGTAAAAGTCTACCTACAGTTTTCATTCTAACTAGATTTCTAGATTAATCCCACAACAATTTAAACTTAAATGAATCTCCAGATTTCACTATCAAGCCACGCAAAAGGAGCTATGAGTTACTAAAACCTATTGCCTAGATTTTTATGTGAATGAAACTTCTGCTGCTTCTAACAAGTAGAACCTGGTGGTTCTGCAGCAATCATATAGCATCTGAACTTGATAGGACAAGAAATAGTATGTAAGCCAATCATGTACATTTCAATTCAAGTCAAGCATGCAATGCATCCATAATTCTGAACAAAAACATCAATGCACTCATTTTAAATCTCTTGTCATCAGTATTATCAATTCAGAACAGAGAGAATATTCCAACATAGCCACACTTTAACTAATGAGAAGTTTCATCTGACAATTATATAACTCCGTAACTCTGAAAAACAAAAATTTTACACCTAATTAGAAGCTCCAAATTGATGAGACAAATGTTTGGTACAAAGGAAAAGCTAAGAAACTCTCTAGTCAAAGAGACTGAAGCCCATATCCTGCAACATGGAAATGAAAGCCAATTAGCCAAAGAGAAAACAGAAGAATTTGCCACATACAGTAAATCAAAAAGGCTTTAAATATCAACACATGAATGATGAAATCTAACATGAAACAGAGCTATGCCAATATCTTAATATTCTAATGAATAGGTTTAAAACAGCTAGAAGGTTTTGACTTTGCAATATTTTAAAGACAATTGCACTGTAAAAAAACATTGAAAATGCTAGACATCACTGACAGTCTGTCAATCAAGCAATGTATTAACTTGTATAACACAGTCAAAACATTTAAACATTTGGATGAGAGAGGCACATGTAATTAAAACATTGGTTAAGAAAAAGATGGCATCTGGCATAACTCACATCGTCAGATTCCTCTTTCTCCTCCACTTTCTCCTCTTTCTTTGATTCATCAGCAGCTGGGGCAGCACCACCAGCAGCTGGAGCTGCAGCAACTGCAACACCACCACCAGAAGGTACCGAGGCCAATTTCTCCCTCCCAGATGCAATAAGCTCAGTTACATCTTTACCCTTGACTTCAGATAGCAGAAATTCAATCCTCTCATCATCACAATCGGCTCCAACTGTGCAACAAATGAATGATATTTCAATCAATAAGTCATTTGTCATATGGGGCATAGTATATAACTTTTTTTAAGTCATTCTAAATACTCTTAACATATGAGGCAAATCTGAAATCAAATTCAAGATAGCAATTGCCATTCAGCACACACACCATAAAGAGCATTTAAAATTCAAATCATTAGTATCTTGTAGGTAGTTGAATCAATGATGACAAAACAAGGAATCCTGATGTCTGTAAACTATTATCAGCAACAACTACAGAGTGAGGATAATAAATTTCCTTCCATACGGGAAATTATTAATAAAATGAAAACACCAGAAAACTACTTGAGATTGAAAATACATGTTTTTCTCCAAGTATACAGAGAGAAAACAATATAGCAAAACAAAAGAATAGAAACCCAGATCAACAATTGATAATAACAACACAACACATTTAATTAATCTAAGTGAGAAAGTACCAGAGCCAAGGATTCCCTTAATGTCATCGGCGGAAGGGGTGGTGTTTCCTCCCAAAACAGCCAATAAATATGCCGCAATAACCTTCATTTATGCTTTCTCAACTGGCATAAAATAAAATCACCCGATTCGAACCACGAAAATAACTAATAATCTAATCAAAACAAAGAGAAGGAAAGAGATTGATAAAGAGTACCTTGAGGCTCTAGATCAGAAGCGGTAAAGATGACCAAAACTCTCTAAGCCAAAAACGGAAGCACAGAGAAGAAGATAGGGAACATTATGCGTCTCTCTCTATATATATTCATATATGTACAGAGCTAGGGTTTGGGAAAATTTTCAAAATGACCTTAATTTAGAAATTATTTACATAAATGACTAATTTTTTTTAAAAAAATACTTATCAAATTAACCAATTTTATTAATTATGAATAAATTTATCCCACGTAACTACTTACTCTTAAAAGACCATTAAATAATAAATAAATATTATAACATAATAATAACAAACATTTTTATTTTATTTATTAATTTTAATATGAAATGTGTACTAAATGTGCTTGATTTCTAGCACCAAGGGTAGCCCTAAGGATACTGGATGGTATCTATTTTTAAAAAGTAGTTAATAAATTATATATTAATATTGTATATTAACATAAATAAATAATATTGATATTGGGAATTGAAATCAAATCGCACCAATAAAAACAGCACATTGAGCACTAGTGTTTTCTAATTTGTGGTTTTTTATTCAAACAAAAAAAAAGATTAATTTTTGAAGTAGTTGTTTTGAAGTAGATTTTGAAACCTAGAAGGATTCAATTCGATAATCATTTTTAAATTTTCCTAATTAGGTTCTCCAAATTATCTAAATTTTATGTTAAAAAGAATTTGCCAAAATAGATTTTTTTTTAAAAAAAACTCTTCCCAATCTAGACCGTTTCAAAAACTCATGAACCTTAAATATGATTTTTGTAGAATCCGATTGGAGATGGTTGTGATTGAGGTGGATTCATATGGGTTGACATTGTTTTAGATTCCAGAGTCTGGAGAAGTAAAGAAAGGGAATATACAAACATGCTTGAAGCCAAGGAAATGAGAATTTTGAGGAAAGGACAAGAGGAAGCTATTAATTAATAAATAAAAAAATTAAAAAAAAACCCTAAACTCCATTTGGGCATAATTCCATTCGCGGGAAGCTATTAATTAAAAAAATAAAAATAACCCCTAAACCCCATTTGGGCACAATTCCATTCGCGTTCATTCGGGTATGTGCCTGTCTCTGATCTGATTTCTGTGAGGTGATACTGAATTAATTTTGGAGTTTCAATTTGATTGGTGTGATTTGAATTTTTTTTAGTGAAATGGTGATTGTATATGTGCATTTCTGTCTTAAAATCCAGAGACATTTGTAATAATCAACAGAACTAGATTTGTCTGCCATGGCTTACGGCGGTGCACCGGCCGTAATGACTGGCTCGTCTTCTGCTTCTACAATTAAGCAAGTGAAATTGGAGAAAGAAAGTGAGCTAAGAGTTGAAGTCGGTGAGACGCCGTTGCGGCTTCGGCTGCTTAATGGAACTGCTGAGATTTATGGCACTGAATTGCCTCCAGAGATCTGGCTCACTTTCCCTCCTCGTCTCAAATTTGCCGTAAGTTCTATTTTTTATCTTCCTCATAAGATTTTCTGTTGATATATTCATTATTATGATTTGGGTTGAAGCTCAGTAGCAATTGTTTTTCATGTATCAGGTTTTTACTTGGTATGAAGCCACCATTGAAATGGATGGCTCAACTGAAACTGATTATACAGCAGACGAGGTCTGTCTTTGTTTACCTTTTACTTTATCCTCGGATGTAATGTATATTGAATTTGAACTGTTGAAAAGTCATTTGAACGATTATCTAGGTTTTTTGTTCCTTGATTTTCAGACGCCCATGGTTAGTTATGTAAATGTGAATGCTGTGCTAGAAGGACGGAGAAACCATGCTAGAGCATCAGCATCAAAAGACTCTGATACGTCTCAGGTATTTATTCCTTGTCATCAGATCCAAATTGCAAAAACTATTGATGCATTTGGCGCATCCTAGTTTATCTGTGCATAAAATGCTTCTAGGTGATCCAGGGTCCTAGAGTTATTGTTGTCGGACCTACAGATTCTGGAAAAAGCACCTTGTCGAGGATGCTTCTTAGCTGGGCTGCGAAACAAGGGTGGAAACCTACTTTTATTGACTTGGATGTTGGCCAAGGATCTATAACAATTCCTGGATGCATTGCTGCTACCCCAATTGAATTACCCATTGACCCAGTTGAAGGTATCCCACTCGAAATGCCTCTTGTTTACTTCTTTGGACATGCAACTCCCAGGTAAGCAAAATTTGTTTTCCGTTACTATGCTGTCAGAAACCTTTGTGTGGCCTAGCATTTAGTATCAGATGGTACACTTGGATGTGACAGCAATATTTTGATTCTTTGCAGCAACAATGTTGAGTTGTACAAAGTGCTTGTGAAGGAGCTTGCCCAAATGCTGGAGAGACAATTTACTGGTAATGTGGAATCTCGAGCCGCTGGCATGGTGATAAACACCATGGGATGGATAGAAGGCGTAGGGTATGAGGTAATTGTGTCATTGAAGCTTCTTTAGGGACAAACATCATTTAAAAATGTTTCTGTAATACTAAATATTTAGAATATGTTGCTTAATGGTCTCCATTTTTGGTTCCTTCTGGCAGTTGCTTCTCCATGCGATTAATACATTCAATGCCAATGTTGTCTTGGTTTTGGGTCAGGTAAACCTCAAATGCCTTACATTTAAATAGCTTCTTTTCACTTCAGTCATAATTTTAAATAACCGTTTCAAACTTGATATAAGTGCAATCAATGAGAATTTTCTAAGACCACTTTATTTTTATTGAGTTAAATTTTTGGTTTAGTCTTTATGTGGACTTGAAAATTAATACTTGCCTGTAATAGATAATATTGTCTTTTGGCTGAAAATATCTTATAGTGTAATTGTGAGCTTGCTTGATTTTGCATGTCCAACTAGGTTATCTTTATGTCAAAATTAATCCAGGAGGAACAGCAGATTGATGGGGATTTTTATTCTAGTTTAATTTCTGTTTTCCTTGCCCCAAGATGTCCCAATTATGAAAGCCCTTTGTAATACTTTAGACTTGATTATCAGCAATCTACTTCCAATTCAAGGCATAGTAAAATTATGTGTTTCCTTTGCCCGGCATCATTAAGTAAAGCAGGAAGCTTGTTTTATTTTGGTTCCTGAAAATCTTTGTACCTCTTAGAAGCAGTCTATTTATTTATTTGTTTTTGTTTTGAACTTTGAATGAGCAACTCAATCAATTGATTTTATGGAATGCTTGTAGAATCCTTGTGTATTATGTATGAGTTCTCTTTTTATATGTATATACATACGTGTATACCTATTTGGAATCCATGGCAGGAAAAACTTTTCAGCATGCTAAGGGATGTATTAAAGAACCGGCCAAATGTGGATGTTGTTAAACTTCAAAAGTCCGGTGGTGTTGTATCCAGGAATTCAAAAGTTCGTCAGAAAGCAAGAAGTTATAGGATAAGGGTATACGTTAACCTTTTCCTTTTTGCCTTTTATTCAATTTGAGTAGCCATATAGTCTGACATAAATTTTCTGCTTCATAAAAAAACAAAATTATAATTTTAGTTATGCCATTTGTTTTTCTAAGAAATTAAGTTTGAGTTAAGGAAAGATTTCATAGTTGCATTTTTTTTTCTTTTGAGGGGGAGCTGATACTGTTGGATTAGTGATGGAGTAATATGCAGAAATGTTGAATGAATTAAACCTTGCAGTATTAGCAAAATCTCACAGAAATTTGATGATCATGTTTCATGTGTAATTTTTGAATTCTAAACCTTTTACTAATAGAAAATGAAATTAATAAATTTCATTTTCCTTTCTTAGAAGCATTACTCCCGGTTGACCGATATGTTGTGCCTATAAAGTCACAATTCAGAATAGTATATTTGATTTTTACTATTTATACTTTTTCCTTCACTGTTCGTGTATGAGTTTTTGCCTTTATATTAATAGATGGTGACTCATCCTTTGTGTATACCATATCTTAGAATGTGCAAGCTGCATTAAAATGATAATATAATGCTTCTTGGATCATTTAGGTGGTATTAGGGATTCACATCCTTTTGTTTTTGCTAGTTTGTCATTTTTATTTTCTGAGCATGCATAATTCTTGTCTAGTGATAGCCAAAAATTGTTGCCTATTTTCATCCTTTTGCTTGCTTTGAATCAATGACTTCTTGCATCCAAATCTGATGTGCGCCTTTATACAGTGTTCAAACTAAATTCAATTATTTGTGCATGTACTCATTAACTTGTATCTCTGCTAACTGAGGCAAATCTCTCTATGCTTTTTGGTTTATCGACAACATATTGGCCATTTTAAGAATGGAATCAAGATATATGCACGTTTTTTACACTTCATATTTTGTGGTTATGTAGATATGCTTCCAATTTATAACATGTTAATGTTATTTCTACCAGGAATACTTTTATGGCCTCACAAATGATCTCTCCCCACATGCAAATGTTTCAAATATCAGTGATTTGCATGTCTATCGAATTGGAGGGGGGCCACAGGCCCCAAGATCAGCTCTTCCAATTGGTGCTGATCCTGTTGCCAACCCTTTGAGAATAGTGCCTGTGAATATCGACAAGGATTTGCTCCATCTAGTACTTGCTGTTTCATACGCCAAAGAAGCTGACCAAATTATCTCAAGGTTAGTATTTCTACCATGTGCATGGGAAATTGTTGTGGTTTATTTTCAAAAGGCTTTTCCCGAAACTTGAAAAAAATAAATTATTTTTCTTAACTTCTGAATTATAATTTACAAAACGATGTTTTCAAAATTCATGTTCGAAAACAAGAAACAATTAAATGTTGTTCTCAACTTCTTAGTGATAATTTTAAAAGCAGTGTTTCTATTTTCAAATAAAAAAAAGTTGTGGGAAACATCTAACCGAACATTTTTCAACTAATTTTCATTTTTTAAAACAAGAAACTGTTTTCACTGACAGAACCAAACTCGACATAACAAAAAGCAATGGTATGTACTTCTTGTGTCTCGAAATTCTGGTGACATAAACTCTGTTTCGTTGCAGCAATGTAGCTGGGTTCATCTATGTTACAGATGTTGACACACAGAGGTTTGAATATTGAATCTTCGTCTATATAAGAATCGTCTGCCACCACAGTACTACGTTTTTTTGCTTGATCAATTAATATTTTGAATTTTTTTACATCTACAGGAAGACAATTACGTATCTGGCCCCATCAGCAGGGGTGCTCCCAAGCAACAATCTGATCATGGGTACCTTGACATGGCTTGAAACATGAAAAGCAAGCATTTAGGACATAATCAAGTGTAATTTTAGAACCAAAATTCTGGATTTCATGTTAACCGATACTTTGATTTGAGTGTTTAGAGGTTGCTGTTAATTAGTATGTAAACTTCTGCATGTAATTTGATTCAGGGGTCTTTTACTATTTTACTTTGTAATTACTAAATTTTATGATCCTAAAACTCTTCGTGCAACACAAAATATAGTTTTGCAAAAGTTTCTCATTTTAATAATTTTTAATTTTTTTATATAATTTTAATTTAATTACATTAGTGACTTTCCATAATTAAGTTTGTTAGGGACACCCAATATAAAACAATATTTTTATGATCCTTGTAAGCTCTGACATGCAATAAACATATGTTATCATACATTATATCAAATTATTTTATATATATATATATATATATATATTGATTGATAAAGATAGAGATATTGAGAGCCAATTCAACATAGATAAATTTTTACTTCCATTCTATATTAGAATTTCATGACCGTATTAGGTGTGTTTGAGATATTGGAGCAAACCATATTTATAATTTTTATACTTTCCCTTAAACAATAATAGTATAAAATATGATAAATTTTTTTTTACTACTGTTAATAAGTTTATGACCAAAAATATGCAAAGCAATAGTAATTTTTTTTTAAACAAATACAAAAAATCAACTCCAATCTACGGAAATTGTATTAAATTAGATTAAATTATATAATATGATAGTAGTTAACTGTTAATATATAATGTATAATAATTAAATCTGGGTTTTCAATATAAAATGAATATAAATAGCGGTGAGTAAATTTAGTTTGAATTTAAAATTCAAATTTATTCAATTTGAATTATTATGATAAATTTAAATAGAAATAATTTAAACTGACAATTGTAAATTTGGATCGGTATAGATTGCTGATTTGATTATAAACTCAAATATTATAATAATTGTAAAATTAAATTATTTTATTAAATTAATTCATTTTTAGACTCAAAAAATAAATCTAATTATAAGGTTTAAAATAAAATCTTTAGGCATAAAAATGAATATTTAATTATAAGACTTACATCAAATTATATTTATCATTAGATTTAAAAATAATCTAATTAAAATAATTAATTTATGTGTCAAATTACATTAATCATAATAAACATACATTCAATAATGTCATAAATAGTAAACAAATTCACTTCTAAAAGTTTAAAATGAAAGATTTCAAAATACAATTTAACAACTTTCATAACAGAGAGAGATTGTGTTTATCTTTTTGATTATGAGATTATTTTGATTCAATTATTTGTTATTTGATTTATTTAATAAAAAAATTATAAAATTGACTAATTTTAATATATTAAAAAACTAAAAGTTATTAGTTTAAAAAAAAATTGAAAATCAAAGCATCAACTCTTTGTACCAACTTTGAGCAGGAATTATTTTTA
The DNA here is from genome assembly GCA_019650275.1 of Xylocarpus granatum. Taxonomy (NCBI): domain Eukaryota; kingdom Viridiplantae; phylum Streptophyta; class Magnoliopsida; order Sapindales; family Meliaceae; genus Xylocarpus; species Xylocarpus granatum. The sequence goes on from BNST01002102.1 coordinate 107,098, forward strand.
ATTTTCTTGTTTGTACATGGTGATAAAATTTCGGGTGTGTGAAAAGCTAAAAATAAATAAATAGTTCAAAACACTAAAAATATTTTATATAGTTAAAATTTAAATTTATCACGACCGAAGTAATAATTTTTATTACAAACACAAAACAACAAAAATTATATTTTCTTTATTTTAGTTTTTTAATTTTTCTTTTGACTTTTTTCTATTTATGTTTTCATAATTTCCTATTTTTTTCTGAATTTTCTCCATATGTTTTCACCCAAAATGTAAAATAATTAAATTTGAGTTTTCGGTATGACATGATAATGGCATGCAGTAGACTAACATGTTATGGTTGGGGTACTCTCCTATACACCATGAAACGATAATTTTGTGATTCTCTTAAGATGTAAGTTGTAGCAAATTATATTATAAACAGTTTGATTAAAAAATCTGTATAGATGTTGCATTGCAGTGTAAAGATAGATATCGGGTGGTAATTGAAACTAAACACATTTTGTCATATTTGAATGCTACTTTCTATTTTAGAATTGTATTGCAGTATATTAAGTGTATTTGCGATATTGGAGCAAACCATATTTATAACTTTTTAACAGTTATAGCACAGTAATAACATAAAATATTATAAAAAATATATTTTTCTTCAAAATACCAAATAGTTTATATTTATAATTTATTTAGGATCAAAATAATAATGTACGCGTAATAAGATATTCAAAATTTTTATATAAATTATTTAGAATATTAATAATCAATATAAGAAAGAGTGTCAAGATTAATCCAATTATTCCAAGAGATTGAGATATGATAATATTTTAAAAATTATATTATATAAGTTTAATACAATTATTTTGGTTGAATTATTTAAGGGGATAACTCACCCAAATTGTGATCTAATGAAATAAAGTTATATCAATTTTAACTCAATGATATATAGGTAAGATGAATTGAATTATATTCAATGTTAAATGTAAAAAGTGATTTTTTCGATAATTAATTGTAATATGTTTATAAATTTTTAACTTTTGTTTATTTTAGAAAATTTTGTTAAAATAATGATTGTAAAAATAATAATTATTATTTTAAATTATTATAAAAATTTAAACTTGATTTTTGTGTTTAAAATTCATATAATAAACTAAAAATAGTAAGAATCAAGATTCAATATTAAAGAAAGAACAAAATAAAGAGTTGGTACTAAATAATTTAATTTAAAAATTAATTTATGCATGAAACTTTGTGAGGATATTTGATATAATAAATGTTATGATCTCTAGAATTCATATCATTCACCACTATCCTATATCAAAACATAATATCATCTTTGGCCTAAGTTATTCTCAGTATACTGCCAATCTATTCTACATCTAAACAATACTTGATCTAATAATTATAATGTCTGTTCCATTGTCAATTTTTTTTTAAACATAAAAATAGATATTACATGTTTTTTAGGATATTTAATTTCAAATTTTTGCTTATATTTCTGACAATTCACTTCATTTTAACACTGATTTTTAAAAATAAGAAAGTTGGATAACAATTTAATATAAATATATTTTTTCAATTATTTTATTATATTTCTCAACCATAGCTTTAAATGACACTCCATTCTCTACTACAAATTGCATGTGTTATTTGATATATTAGAGCAAATTTTATCTTCAAAGAATAAAGTTGCCATTGATAACAGAACATAACCTACCAGCAAAAGTATATCTTGATAATGGTTATACATTCTAATATGAAATTTATTAATATTAAAAATATAAATCTTTTATTATATAAAATTAGTTTAATTAGTTATTAATATTTTTAATATATTAAATACAAACACAAATGTATTATTAATAATAATAATTCTTGCAGGTGTTTATTGTAAGAATTTCTAATTTTACTAACATAACATGATAATGGTATGCAATAGACTAACATGTTATGGTTGTGGCAATGAAACCATATTTTTGTGGTTATCTTGAGTTGTAATAAGTTCAATTATAAACATTTTGATTGACAAATTATGTTTGCATTAGTGTCCAAAGATGGAATATTGGGTTTCAATTGAAACTAAATAAATTTGTGGTATTAGATTTAGTCAAATAATGTTATTTTCTGTTTTAGAATGCTATGAGCATACTAATTAAGTGTATTTGAGATAGCGGATGTTTTCTAGTTTGGTATTGCCACAATAAGAGATGCACCATTCTATATTTAAAATAATATTAGTTATTTAATTAGCGTCAAAATGTTATTCCATTATCTAAAAATTACAATAAATTATATAAAAAATAAAATTTAACACTAATCATACTATTTAATTAGAGTGTATTCTTAATATAAATATTTTGTTAATAATAATTGTTGACTGCTATTTATTGTAATAATTACTAACTTATTTGTATTTTTTCATATTTAAATATTAAATTCTATCAATACATTTTTTATATTAAAATATTTTTGAAGATTTACTATATATATATATATAATTATTTCATTAAATCAATTTGTTCTATTCACATTTGCTTTGGCAACAACTTTAAAAAAATTCAAAACCTGAAAATTGTAACTTAATAAGAATTATGATTTTGCAGAGTTAAAATTGAAAATTTAAGAAAAAAAAATTTTAAAATAACCTTCTTTTACTTCTTATATATATATATATATATATATATATATATTAATCTTAAAATATTTTATCAAAATAGTTTAATTTTAACAATTTTATCTTTGAAAATACATTTTACATTTTCACCTTCACATTTTGAGCATTATTTAGTTAAAATTTAAAATTAATAGAGTTAAATTCTCTATAAAAGAATAGGGCCTAAAGAAAATATATGGTGTCAAAAATAAATAAAAAAAAATCATATTTTTAACTAAATTTTATTAAAAATGTATACTTTTAATAAACTTAAGTTCATGGCTAAAGTTTATTATAGAACCAACCAATAAGTAGACCAATGAGTTTTATTATAATATAATACCATACACTACATTGCAACAATTTAATTAATACTTTCGATTAATAATGTTATTACAAAAATAAAAATAAAATAATTTTTTTTAATAATTTCTCTTTGTCTCCTCTCTTGTAAAATGATAAAAATCAAAACTTTAAAAGGTTCTAACAAACCACTCATTATTTACCTACAAGAATGATTACATCTTTAATGATATTTCTTACCCACGACTTTAATTGGTGACGAAATGATGCTCCATTCTCTATATACTGCAAATTGCATTGGTTATTAGAAATTTTAGAGCAAATTATATTTTCCGAGAATGAAGTTAAACATTGATAATAAAACATAACCTGCCAGCAAAATTTTTTACATAATGGTCAGTCATATTTTTCTGATTGTAGTGAACAGTATAGCATTTATTTAGAATTAAACACACACATATATATCTTGTGTTAAATGAATATTAATTTAATTAATTTGTGATATTTTTAATATAGAAAAAATTAAATTAAATATTAATGGCGTTAAAATGTATTATTAATAATAATTGTTGAAGGTATTTATTATTAGAATTGCAGTTTTTTTTTGTAATTTTTTAAATTTAAATATTAAATAAAAAAATTTATTTTTTTTATATTAAAATATTTATATATACTAAACCATTTAAAACATATAACAGCTCAAATTAATATTTACGATCCATTAAATATACATACTAAATACATATAAAATATTTAAGAAAATAGGCATAATAATGATCTTAAATAATAAAGATGTCAACTAGGGGTTTTATTAAAGGTATCATTACTTCTGTATTGGACTTGAAATCAAGCTTATAAGACTTGAGACGAAAGAAAAAAAAATTAAAACAAATGATAAATAACACTTAAAACACACAATAGAAAACATGAAACTTATTTAAAAAATTTAAAATATAAATAAAAAATATTTAAAACGACTTTAAAAGAATTTAAAACAACCTTTAGAAGAGTTAAAAAATAAGAATAACAATACTCCTATGTACCCTAGTGAATCACATCAACTAAATGATAAATTCTTACAACTTTCAAAATAACTTATTATCCCAACTTATTATTTGATTAATGAATACCAATTCAATTCAGGAGTCACAAAATGACATACAATTTCAACTCACGATTCTTGAATGTCATATCATTCATATTTTTTAGATAAACATTATTCGGATGCATAGTATTAATAAAAAAATTACTCTCATTTAATTATTAGAATTTAGTGTATTAAGAGTTTAATCTATATTTTACAATTAGAAACTATTGTAACTACTACTACTAGTTTTTAACTTTAGATTATAAGAAAATATAATTTATAATTTTACAAGTCTACATCTTATACAAAATCATGCATGCTATGTAGATTAATGTGCCACGGTTTTCAAATGTCATAATCAAGCTACTCAACATATCTTCATTTGAAATAATTTAAGGTTCATTAAATGAGTATTAAGTAATTCACTTCGTACCTCTATCTACCAACTCATACCAAGCAACCACAACAAAACAACGCCGCAACTCAAAAGCATCATCAAGAAACTGCACCTTCCTTTTGATCTTTACTCAATTCATTTACTTGTTCATTTGTTAACTCTAGGGTTCAATCACAAAGAGAGGCTGTAAATAGAGCAAAGAAGCAAGTCATTATTACTTATAATGCATTTATACCATGACAAAGCTTTCATTATCAAGCAAGGTGACAAATTAACTCACTGTATCAATGCTGACAGGCTTTCCATCTTCGGCAAGGACCTCAACTATTGTTCCTGATTGATCAGCCTGAAGAAGGTAATGCATTTTAGTTCAATCAGATACTCAAAGGACAAACGTTCTAAATTTGATTGCCAAAGCAGACAGAGCATGGGGGAATGACGTTGAAGAAGTGCATTATGAATTCCAGAATTGATCAAAGGAAAGTCACTGAATAACTTCGGCAGTGATAATATCAAAGAAAATAAACTACAGGAAAATGTTGACTATTAACAAATGTCACTTTAAATCAGCAACCATAATTGTGCAAGTAAATTAGCTCACACGAATAGAAACTGCAGGAGAATGTCAGACATCAATGACATGCAAATTTGGTGTTTTTTTTACTCTCATATGGTAGTCAGGGGTCTACCTGGAGTTTTAATGCGTACTAACAAGGCATTGCCTGGAAATTTGTGTCCAGATTTGACCATAGCTACTCCCATTGATGAAAGACATTGATAATGTTCAACTCAAGAAGTTGACAGAATGTAATTCTACAAGAGAATTAGTATAAACAATCTTCTTTTACAAGAGCATGACCGAATATGCCATAATCATGCTCTAGTCTACCAATCAAAATACGAACTACAACTTATTCTGAAGAAGATCATTAAATATTCACTATGTCCTCTTACTGATAATTTTTCTTCAATTCGTCAACCATTGGAAACTTCCAACCCCTTCCACCTATTGTGCCCCAAACATTAAATCATATCCTTCCACAACTTAACTTTGATTGTAATCTAAATCAAATGAAGTTTAAATGTGAAAAGAGACAAGATACTTACTTCTATTTCATTCATCAATTTCATGGCCTCAATGATGCATAAGACCTGTCCCTTCTGTACTTTGTCTCCAACCTACACGAAGCCTTTCGTGTGAGAAAAGTGCTTTGGAATAAATGACATAACATTCATAATGATATCATCCATTGAATAAAAGTTAATCCAAGAAGAAATGATTTACCTTTACAAATGGCAGCTCACCAGGTGCTGAACTCCGGTAAAATGTACCTGCCATGGGACATTTAAGAGGTGGAAGTGATGACTTAGCTGATTTACCAGCAGGAGGAGAAGCTGATACTGCTGGAGCTGGAGCTGGAGAAGCAGAAGGTGCAGAAGATATAGGTGCAGGCGCAGGCGTGGTTGGTGGAATTACAGGCGGTGGAGAGGGTGAGTGCATTGTAACCATCGGAGCAGGAGCTGGAGGTTGGGGCAAGGCCTCCTTTTTCCTGATTACCAGTTCACAGTCCAGTTGTTTCAATTGTAACTCCACTATGTCCCTAGAATCAACAAGCCTGAAAATGCAGATGAAATGTAGAATTTTGAAGCATGCACTTTGTAACAAAGTATAGAATAACCAAGCAAGACTTAGCTTGCTCACTTAACAAGACTTGAAACTTGAGATATGAACTCTGAAATCGATTCCTCTGATGCCAACACTGATGGAGAAGGCTCATTTGGTGGCTTCGTATCCTTCACTTCTGCAGCTGGTTTTTCTGATTTCAATTGAGGTGTACGTGCAGCCGCAGCATTTGAAGACCCTTCATCATTCACCTTGAAGGCAACAGGTGATCCCCAAAGTGAGTCCACGAAGGAACGAAAATTTGAGAGTAGATCTTCTAAAGAAAACAATTGGAAGAATCTTACCTCATTCAATTGGGCTTTCACCACAGTTGAGCATTTCCAACGATGCTGTGAAACCTGAATATGCACTACAGTTTCAGTCTACCATTTTGACATGAAAACAAGAGAGTAAGCATATGCTACTTTCTAGTCAGCATTCTAATTTGCATGTGATTAATGGTAAATAAACCAAATTGCTGAGCAAGAAAACTGACTACTAACTAATCTTCCAACTAGAGCAATTCAAGATTCATCTGTTGTTTGGGTGGTACCAGTAACCAAATCTGTAGGACCAAACCATTTTTATTTTATTCTCCCTGGAAACATTTCAGACATTTTCCTTTCCATTTTCCAAGGGCTTCGCACTTCACCTTACAATGTAGAAACAAATGAACCCAGAAGATCAATTTATTCAAAACTCTGACACATGTAACATCCTATTCCCTTACTATCAAGATTCATATCAGGGATTAAATTGGTCACGTCTCAGAAATAAAAGCTCACAATTTCAGAGCAGGTTTTCAAAACAGAAGAAAAAGATGTAACGGTACCTCTTTACAAACACCAACGAACAACTCACGAGTCATGTTCTTCATATTCACATTCACATGCAATGTATAGAAACTGAACATTTCTTGTTTTGATAAGTGAACAAACTAGCCATGTAAATTGTTCCAAGAATGGAAATTGACCAATAAGTCTTCACATTTATTCTTTCACACCTTTGCAAATTGTTGCTCTTATGGTACCTACTTGGGTCCCCTTTTTTTCAAAAATAAAAATAAAAATAAAAAAACCCCATCTAACAAGCTCATATGATACAAGTATCAAGTGAAAAAACCACAATCCCTTGTGGATTAAGTGTTTAGGCTAATGATATAAATTACAACTACTGATGATTTTACCAAGAAAGATCTACTGCATTTGGCATCACTTCCAATAATCACAAAGCACTTATGCATCTATCTTCTAGTGCTTGGCTGAGATAAACAAAAGTACTTTTTGGAAGCAAAAATTTAGCGGAAGTGCTTTCCAGATAAGTACTTGATATGCGTTCTGCATAAAGCGTCTAATTTTCAGGATCAGAAAAAATTCTGAAGTTCTATCTAGAGAAGCACTAGAAAGGTGCAGCTTGTGGAAATGAAAAGCAACTGTTTAGTGCTTTTTCCAAAGGCGCTTTCTCAAAACCATAAATTATTACAGTAAACTGATACAGCAAGTAAAGTTGTCAAATTCTTATCTCGAAACACAAAACAGCATAGGATTCATTTCATTCTCCAACATAGACATTACAATAAAATCGCAAATCTAAACTGGCATTTCCCAAAATAACCTCCAATTTTCAAAGGAGAAAAGAAATTGAAGTTTCTTTGAAGTGTTATCTACCTTAGTGAAGAACCTGATCTTGGGGTTGGAAGAGAATCGAAAAGCGACAGTGGCATAACGGTAACAATGGAGCAAACTGGAGGAGTTTTTAGAGACAGTCGAGAAAGAAGAAGCTGAAGCAGTTGTGGTTGACAGAGAAGAAGAAGCCATCACAGAAAGAAAAAGAAATTACAAATTAAAGAGAATTTAGGGTTTAAAAAGAACTTTGCTTTTGAGAGAGAGAGAGAGAATTGAAAGATCCGTCAGAGATATAAGCTTAGTTGGAAGAAGGTGAAAGCAAGAACTTGGATTCGGAGACAGGACAGAAGCAAGCCCTGGTTTTGTTTTTAGGTTGATGAAACCAACGAGTAAAGTGTGTGTTTGGAAGGTTTTGTACTCGCTTTTGGAACTTGACACGTGCACGGTTTTGGAATTTCCTAATTTATAAACTGGAAGCGTTACAACTCCGCTCCTTGTCGCAAAGTGTTCCGGATAATTCTGTGTAAATTAAATTCCTTTTTTCTAATAAATAATAAAACCTTTATTTTGTAGGTTATATTGAATATAAATAATAAAATTAAATAAGTCCCTGATTTTATCCCTCTTATAAAATAAGTGTATAGTTTTTAACTTATAACAAATGTATCCCTAATTCTAATAAAATCACAAAAAAAATTTAACATTATCAAATGTTGTATTTCGACTATATTAGAGCGTCACTAGAAAAATATTTCAGTTATTTGAATAAGAATTGATCGAACTAGAAAAGAATTTAACCAAATTATCAAAACCAGTGAAGTAAATTCATTGAAAATCCATTAATTTGATTTGAGTAAACTAATAATCTTTTGGTTTGATTTGGTTTTTGGTATTGGAACTGCATCTCAAACAACAATATCAAACCAATTTCATTACTAATTGATTCTTTTAACTTTATTATCTTTCAACTTACCAATTTTAAATAGTTGTTTGCTCATACTACATACCAATTCTTTTAACTCATACCAATTTCATTAAATTAATTAGATTTGAAATTTTAAATATTATTTTTCATCTAATTTAAGAGAATGTAATAATTTGATTTTAATTTTTAATTTGAATTAAGACTTTTGAACATGGACTCAAAGTGAAACATGATTTGGACCAATATAATTCAAACTCAAACAAATCAAACCAACGTTGCCTAACGCAAAGGATTTAGAAATATTTAACACAACTAGTAAGTTCACTTATTTATAGAAATATTAAAAAGAGAAGGGGCATGAATATTAATAGCCTTACATAAATATAAATTAAGTTGTCTCCACAACCCTTTTGTGCAATCATGCTAATATTTGGATTTTGATTCAATAAATGATTGTGTAATTGTTAATACTTTTATTCAATTAAGTAGTTAAACATAATGACAATGGATAATGTTTATCAACTGTTTAAATATTTTATACTTGATAACAGGCAAATCAATTATGTACTACAGTAATCCCACACAATATGCTGCATTATGCATTGGCAAAGAGCAGCAGATCAGCTCAAGCAGGAGCTATTATTCCCATGTTCTTGAAAACTCTCTTCTAGCGATCAAGTGTGACAGATGTTCTTGAAAATGACTTTGGAAAATACTCTTGCTTTTTCATTGCTTTTATTTTTTGGTTATCATTCTCTGTCTAATTTTTGTATCCTCGTCTTTTGCATGTACAAGTGAAAGAATAAGGTTTAATCGTAAATCTCTAAAAAGACTCTGGCAATAACTAATGTTTTTGTAAGGAATAATGAAACTCACAAGGAAATTAACTAGGGGAGCATTCAAATCACTGTATCCGAAAGAAACATTTGCAAATATAATGACTATAATAAGAATTTCAACTCCATCTATGTGAAGATTTGCTATTATACCTTTAGAGGAAATATAATTCTCTAAATGTAGCAAGAAAAAGATTTTCATGGAAAACGTTTACAGGTGCCAATTTTATACCTGCTCAAAAGTCCATATATGTTTCATATTCTTTTAAGAAAATAAAATCAGTGAAACATATGTATCGTACCAATTTTTGTGAAAACAAGACAGGTTTATGATTTTCTATACCCAGTACCTTAAATGGATAAATGTTTAATGCAGATGAAACCTTGGATTTCTTGGACTTCTAAAATAGAACTGCAAATAAGATAACTGATGCTATTTGAGTTCAGCTCTAATCAAATTCCACCAAGCTCCATACAAATATATTAAAACAAGCTCAAGCTCGACTCATACTGGCTTTGAGGTTATCAAGATGATTTGGGCTAAAACTTCAGCTTGAATTCAAGCTTCAGTTTTATTTTATTCTTTTAAGAGAAAGCATATAATATAGTCTATATCATAAATTATTAAAAATTAGACCATATATACATAAATGATATACATAAAATGATTTAATAATTGTATATACAAATATATAAAAAGATTACTAAATTACACCAAATAATTACTTGATGTTAATCTTTTTGTCAGACCAGCAATAGCACGAGGCAGTACAAGGCACTTTCAGAAGCATAAAAGGTAATGAGAGTATGTTATGTCAAAACCTCTACCAGGAAGGTCAGCTTTTGGCTATCGATATGCAAGAATTAAATAAGGAAAAAAATTCAAAATCTTTGAACAAATGTCAACCACATCATAAAAATTCTAACGTCCCTGTCAAAATAAAATATGTTCTTTCTATTGTTTCCAGCATCATGTAAAGCAGATGTTTCACAAGCCAAACCAGCCTCAAAGAACAAAACATTACTATGTCTAAATTTCAGAGTTCGTTTATGTAATTACCTCCTCTATTGTGTTTGCTTGAACCACTTGACTGTTCAGTGCTTAGTCTTTGCTTTAGAAGAGATCTTCCCATATGCAACAAGCCTTGAGTGAGAGAGCTTAGGCTTTGCTTGCCGCCTCCTTGTCTTGGCTCGCTTGGACAAATAACCAATATCAGCAGTTGGCTCCTCCTGTCGTGCCTTTTCATCACCCTTGGCATCTCTCTCTGAAGCTGATTTTTCAGCATCATTCTTGGACCTCTTCCTCTTACCACCCTTCCAGTAATCAGATTTTTGTCCATGGACAAGTTCCTTATTCTTCAATTTTTGCTGGTATCTCTTACTATCAAGAACCTTCCATTCCTTCTCCCTGTAAGGAGCAAGCTTCTTTATGGAAACATATTGATTCAAATCCTTGTCATCCATCATTAACACTTCTTCAGTCTTCAATCTATATCTGTTGGGTTTTACCTTAGCATACTTAAACCTTGTTTTCAAGTCTCCAATTGTATCCTCATAATCCAACCTATAGAATTCCTCCAACATTTCCTCTTTAGCTCTTCTCACAAGTGACATTTTACGCTTCCTCTTCCTCTTACTCTCCTCATAAACCTCTCTTTGTTCTTCCTTATCATCATCATGACCACTTTGTTCGTCCTCATCAACTTCATCATCACTACCTTGCTCTTCCTCATCATTGCCATCTCCACCATTCTCTAACTTATGCTTTAGACTCCTTTCCCTTGCAGCCTTAAACCCATCACCAGACTCAATCACATCCCAACGTTTAGGAAGTCCTAGCAACTCATCCTCTTTGTCAAAATCTGGTTTCTCAATATCACCCTCTTCTTCGTCCCTATCAAGACCAAATTGTGGGTCCACATCCTCAGCACCATAATACTTTTCATCAAACACTGCTTTCATCATCTTATCATACTCCTCAGGATCAAATTCGTCATCCAAATCTTTTAAATTCAATGGCAAATCTTCATCCTCATTAAATCCGGCAATTGCCGTAACCTTTTTCATTCTTTCTTTCATCTCCTTCTTCTTCAAGTTCTTCAAATGCTTCAACTCTTCCTTTCTCTCCATCTCCACAATTTTCAACCTTTCCTCTTTACTCTTCCTCTGCTCTTTCCTCGCATTCTCCTTCTTCCTCACAGACCCCTCCACTTTCCTAGAGTGACCCATCACTCTATCTTCCACCTCCTCCTCATGCCTATAAGTTGTCTCATAAAGTTCTTGCCTCTCAAGCTCCTCATCTTCCCTCAACAGATCTTCCACCTCCTCATCAATACCCACTTCTTTACCCTTCTTGTCCTTATCAATCCACATCTTATGCTTGAAAAAATCCCTCAAAAACAACTTGTTCTCATCCAATTCAGCGTCCTTACCAAAATATTCGTCCAATTTCTTAACAAACGTCTCATTATCAGCATCTTCAACATCTTCTTCATTATCATTTTCCTTCTTTTCTCTTTCAAGAAGCCATCTTCTTCCTCCTCACTTCCCTCAGCTTCTTCAACTGCATCCAAAAATGCCTTCCTTATATCCTCTTGCTCCTCATTGTAAGTCTTTTTTTGCTTCTTCTTCTCACCCAAACCTTCTTCCTTCTCCTCTTGAAACTCAGGCCCTTCTTCAATCAAATGCTTCGCCATCACATCCTTCAAATACATTGCTTTCTTTTTCTCTTTCCCCTTTTTTCCTATCTTTTCACGTACTTGTTCTTCATCTCCTTCACTCCCATCAGATTCTGACTCAAAAAGCTTAATATCTTTCTCTTTAAGACAAGGGTCTTGTTTCTTCACCAACAACAGTGCATTGATAAATGCCAAATCTTTCTTGCTATTCCCCATTATCTCGTTATCTTCTTCATACTCTGATGATTCATCATCAGATTCTTCATCTGATTCCTCAATCAGACCTTTCTTTTTCATCTCCTCGTATCTCTGAAGTTCTTCACGTTTCTTGTTGTGCTCCAATCTTTTAGCATATTCTTCATTGATCTCAATCTTTGATACATCATCATTGTCATCCTCATCAAATAGTTTCAGTCGTCCCATTATCTCTTAAAACTGTGCAGAGAAATGAATAAAATTTCTTCAATAATTTGATAACAAAAATGAAACAAAATAATCACACATATATAGACTAGACAGTTGTTATCTACCATGGATGTAATAGTTTAAGCTACCAAAGTCTAATCAGTTACAGCTGAGTAGGAATTGGCTATGTTACATCAATTGTAACAATACATTTA